>PVJH01012658.1:0-63481 GCA_004026705.1 Nesogale talazaci
GCTGGAATTGAACCTCCGTCCCAGTGGGCCGCAGTCCTGCGCACAACCACTATGCCACCGCGGCTCAGCCCGTTAATTTCACACTTTCACATAATTCTGTAAACATATGTAATGTTCAAATAAACAATAAAATCATATCTATACCTAATAGGATAAATCTAAAATGCATACAATTCAACATGTGTCACCATCATTTAAAAATAAAATTCTATAAGTGAACAAAACAAAATATATCCTTTGTGTTACAATCGCTGTTATATAATATCTATACCTTGATCCTATAATTCTATGAATATATATTCCTCCACCCATGAGAGTTTGTAAGTCAACCACCTCATGCCTTTATTCCCCCCAATTTTGGGTATCTAATTTCTATATAGCCCACTTATATCAACCTAATGCTCTGAGGAAACAATCATCTCTTTCAAGGTGAAGAATCTTCATTCCTGTTGGAACCTTGTAAAGTGAACATCCATTAGCAAAGTCAAATCAAGACAGGCCATCCATAAAGTCATCAGCGATATACACCAGTTCACAGACTCAAATAGCTTCTCTTCCTCTGGTGGGGTTCTGGTCAACTCAATGTGGGCAGTCTCACTTAGCCTCATCAGGGTAACCATTGGTCACCTTCCCTTTAGACCATGGTCCAATCACAAATTCTCAACACGTCTAGCCCTCTCACACTAGATCATGAACTTCAGATCAGTCAACCTGCTCTCGTCTTCTCTATTTCCTGTGAACCAAGTCCACAGGTGTCAGTGGCCAAACTCAACCCGTCTCTGTTGCTGCAGTTCTCCTACTTCTACTCAGAGAGAAGATCTGGGTGGTCACCTTACAAGCATTTCAGCCTGCCATAGACTTCCTTTAACATTCAGTCCCAGAGAGGAGTTATCTTCATGGTTCCAGATCCTTCGCCTCTGAAAATAATCACTAGTCAAGATTTTCTAAAGACACAGACTTCATCCTTCCTCATTTGGTCAGTCTGATCTCTCAGAATATAAATATCTTGAGAACTCCAAAAGACTGGATGGGGCTAATTTCTTCAGAGAAGTCTTGCTAGGTGTGGCCTAAACCTATCTAAGGACAAGGTGGGGTTAATCTCTTCAGATATGTCTTTGACTCTAAGTCTTAAACCCTCTAGAGGTCAATGCTTAGCTTGAGGCAACTGGATTTTCAAGCTCTCTTTTCATACTTCCCCAAAAACATTTCTATGCATCCTTATATTTACAATAATAGACAAAAGAAATCAGTATAAACAGCTCAGTCAGAAATTGAACTTAATTCTTAAAACAGTCAAGGTCAATACTTATTAAGCTTATCTATATCCTTATCTAAACTACTGTTTACACAAAAACATGGAATTAGGTCTCTGAAGGCATCAAAGCAGAGTCATGCTTCCAGTCAGGCATTCTGACCTTCTTAACCATTGTCCTTGAGCAGCATAGGTTCTGAGACATTCAAATGGCAGTTTTTACCCCTGAGCTCCAGATATACATTAGCAACATTCATTTTGGCTATTTTATATAGGAAAAACCAAAGACAGCATCTAAACAAAATAATCAAAACTTTAATTTCCCATGCTGTTTCCAGAAAATAACTCAGGAAACTGCAAGGACATATCTGACTTCTGGCTAGCCAAAGAAGTAACAATACCATGAGGCACAAGTCAAACAAACATCTACTTTCTATCTTATGATTTGTTTCTCTAGTATCCCACTCCTAAGGTAATATAATGTGTTAGTCTGGGTAGACTAGAGAAACAAATTCATAGACACATATATGGATATAAGGAAAAGGTTTATATACAAAAAGAATGGGACATTGAGAAAACATTCCAGCCCAGTACAGTTCAAAGTTGTAAGTCCGATATTAGCCAATATTCCCGATATCAGTCTATAAAGTTTCCTTCCCACTCACGAAGTCACAGGCCAGTGAGTGCAGAGTACTGGTGCCTGCAGGAGTCTCCCCAAGGCTCCTTGCTTCCAGGGCTCAGAGTCCACCAACATCATCCAGTGGTGGCAGAAACAACTCAGCACTGGCAGAAGCCACCACATAGCTTCTCCAGCTTCAGAGGTCTGCTTTCATCAGGGTAAGGCTGTGTGGCTTCTCCTCCAGCTCCTCCAGCTTGTTGGGCACTACCACATTGTCTTGTCCATAATTCATCGTCTCTGAGACTAACTCCCAACAACTGGGGGGATCGCTTCTCATCTCCATGAGGGAAATATCACGAGATTTCCAAGAAGTCTCAGGAGAAAGCTATGCCCACACAGAGGCCTCATTGGCTACTCAATGGCTATCTCCAGATTAACAGGCTAGACTCCACCCCTACATCTCTATCATGAAATTAACATAAGTACATGACCGCCACAAGTGGCTACTTTATCCCACATCAAAAATATCAACTAGCTTAAAACTGCAAAATGGATATTGACATAACTTCTTCCCTTCTTTTTCCAAAAGAGTGCAGAAAGGCTAGATAATTGCTGGACTGGAACTTATCTAGGGGAGAAAAGATTCCAAATTCGAATGTTTTGTCTAGAGACCTATTTATTAAGCCTTAACCAGGACTTAGAAAACCGGACAAACACAAAACTAAGACAATTCACCTGGATAAAAAGACACTCAGCTAAACAGTTAAAATGGCATCCAGATGATTCACAGCCCTGGATCTAATTATCAACTTACAGGAGAAATGAAGAAAATCATTACAAAATCATGGCCCTCACTGTCTTGGGAAAGACTAAAGAATCAGGAGAAAGATTGGGTTATGTATGTAATATAGGCTATGTACACAATTGCATGTTGGCAAATGTACTGCCTTCTAACCACCTGGCTATGTAAAGCCAGGGTGTTCTAAGGAATCCTGCATTTTCACAAGTCTAATTTTGGAGAGTCAGGAAGAACTAATTCTTCTATATAATCACACCCATATATTCATCTAATAATTCAGGGAACCAGAAACAGATTAGACAGGAATGCCTGTTGAATTTAAACTTCTCCCAATCTTTCAGATGGTTCTCAGTGCCGTTCCCTCTGTTCCTAAAAATAGCACTTGTGGATCACGCAGATTGATCTCTGAGGACTCAGTGCCCCAGATCTCTCTCACAGAGATGAAAGGCAGCCTCTGCTTCTCCTCCTGCCACAGATGCCCCAGTTTCTTCAACAAACCTTCACTGAATACACTGGAAGCATCTAAACTGGGCATGAGGCAGAACAAAGCTGTAAGAACACGGCCCCCAATTCTGACTGTGACACAAAAGGAAGGCAGGACCTCATTCATACTTTCAAGGGTTCTAGACATATCTGTCTTCATGGGACCACTCTTCATGTTCTTACATTAGAAAACATATTCAAAGTACTTTTTAAAAACTGCATTAGTATAAAGATAGATGCATTCTTGGGTGGATTCATTCTTGCATAGTAAGTACAATTTTATTTTATTTACAATCAATTCCCAATAAAGCAAAACATAAGCAAATAATGCCATACTTCAGGCAGGAGATCTTGTTAAAGTGTTAAAAACCAAAGCTCATTTTGACAACTAAGGTCCTCTTGACTCAAGGGATGGCATTTTCTTTTTTTTTTGGGGGGGGGGTAATCACTGCCCTCTGGTGGGAGTGGGAGGCCCAGCCTTGCTCCTGGATAGCTGCTGCTAGATTTGAACTGCCAAGCTAGTGGGCCACAATCCCACACTCAACCACTATGCCACTGGGGCTCAGCCCCGCCATGGCATTTTTAAAGGCTTCATATGCCTGCAAAAGTTTGAATACAATGGATATAATACAATGAATACAATACCATGAATAAGGAAGACCAGAGAAGAGCTGATGCCTTTGAATGATGACATTGGTAAAGTACATTGAACTGCTAAAGGAACAAGTAAATCTGAGTGTGAAGAAGTAAACTTGAAATGCATCTTAGAAAAGAGGATAATGATATTTTATGTCATGAACTTTGGACATATTATCAAGAGGGACCTGGAAACATGCTAGGTAAAGTAGAAGGAGAGCAAAAAAAAAAAAAAAGGCCTTCACCAAGAAGGACAGACACAGTGCCTGCAATGATGAGCTCAAGCAGCAACAATTGTGAAATAGGAGCAGGGCCTGACAAGCCCAAGTACACTAATTTGTTGTTTTCTGACTTCAAAATAAATGAAAACATTTGTGACGGTCTCTACACATGCCCTGGGTCCTTCACCCTGGGTTTGTTGTGTCGAACGAATGTTCCTGTGGAGGGTGTATAAACAGAGATTTTGAGACAGCAAACAATGACAACACAGTGGAAAGCTGAGAAGCCTCACGTTTGGGAGAGCCCAGAGCATGGACTTTTAATTCAACAAGGAATGAGGTCGTGGAAGTGCTGGCTAGTGAAACTTAGCCAAGTCCTGAAGGCTAAACAGGAAATGTCAAGGCAAAGAGATAGAAAAGCCCTTTGGCAAAAGAAGACAACATGAAAAATGAAGAGATACGACATGGGAGCATTCTAGTTTGTAGTGCTGGGGTGAGCTGCATGTTGCTGGAAGCTAGCAATTCAAATATTAGTAGGGCAACCCATGGTGGCCAGGTTTCCGCATAGTTTCTCCACTGAGACAGACTTGGAAGGAAGTTCTGGAAACCTACTTCTAAAAATTAGCCAATGAAAACCTTTGGCTTACAACAAAATGTCATCCAATATAGTGCTGGGACTTGAGTTCCAACATACTAATAATCACCATCGTGGTATGAGACCAGGCACCATTTTCTTACATTCTATATAATGTCAGCATGAATCAGAGCTAACTCCATGTAACTTATGTCTCTACAGAAAAACGAGAAGCAATTTTATATTGAAGCAGAAAATGCCAAACAGAAGTGGTCAAAAATGGCACTTGAGGGATAGGTGGGTTTTAATGGGAAAGAATCTCATGGACCAGTTTAATAACATGGTGTTTGTATTCAATAAATAAGAAGGAGCTCTTTTGGGAAATCTCAAATTAATAGAAAAACACCACTCTATTAACCATTATATCTTCATGTTAGAAATATTGGAAATACATATAAAAATCAAGCTAGGCAGAGAGCAAGGTGAAAGGTATATAAATGTTTTCATTCCAGGAAAAGGTCAAGAACACATTTTGTTAGGTTTTGGGGAGAGAGGGCAGGGGATATTGCTAAAATCTAGTAGATTTTCTTCTATGTAAATGTCTGCGGGTTTGAAAAACTTCTGATTGGCTCGGTTTTTTAAAAAGCCTCACAAACTTCTGTAAAAAGAAATATAGATGATCAATTTTGAGGGCCCTTATAGGTCAAAAATGTGATTGAGGCAGGAAGAGCCATGCTGCCTAGATAGAAGCCTCTTATTTCCACCCTCATGGTTTCCTGGGCACACTCTGCCCCTCTTGGTAATACCAGCCTTCTTTCACGTGGTTTTCCTTTGCTCAGAATACCTTCCCCCTATTTGAAGGTTATTGTTATTGTTAACTTTTTAAAAAACAATTTTATTAGTATATATGTCACATGCGATACGATTTAAATATTCAGTTCTATGAAGAATTATGCATTTATCACCATAATCAATTTCAGAACATTTTCTTCTTAATACTCATTGTAAGCTTTCCATTTTCCCCATCCACCTCTGCCATGGCCCTAGATAATTACTAATCCAGTTACCATCTCTATGGATTTACTTACACCGATTTTCAAATGTAGGAAATCATACAAAGCACAAACAGGAAGAAATCAAACAAATAAAGCCAACAGTGACTAGGAAAACATCAATGGAAAAGAAAGCATAGAATATTGGAAATCTAAACATCTTTGAAATGGATTCAAGGGATATCAAATGAAGAGGTATTACAGCTTAACCTACCACATATATTCAAGTATAAGCCAACCCAAATATCAGCCCAGGCACCTAATTTTATCACAAAAACTGCATTAAAAATGTGCCAAAAGCTTTGCTTATACACAAATATATATGGTAAATACATCTGCTATAATTCAGTTTGCAATATTCTCTGATAACAAAACTTTTCATATCCTTGGACTGTATTCATAAGGGGCTCACCACAGGCTAGATTCATTTGCGTCCCTGCAAGTGGATTTTGGTTTCCACTCCCACCCATAGCCTTCTGCAAGCTGGCTGCTCACAATTAAAGCTCTGATACCATTCCTTCCTCCAGAGTTGGATTTTATTATTTACTGTCCTCAGATCACACAGGCTGGTATGCTTCTTCCATGTGGTCTTCGTTGACCTCTCATTTCGATGGTTGACTGACTTGAAGCCAAGACTTCAAAGCCCACAGACACTAGTCTTTCCAAATAGTGTGACCTGGTTTCTTCATCATACTTTGCTACGGCACTCAGTGATCTCTTTATACTGGTGACTTTGGAGTAGACCCAATGCTTGTTAGCAAAGAGAGTTTAAAGAGAGAATCGATTTCCACCCATCGAGTCTTCCCCAGGTTTCCCATTTCTCTCCTTTCTTGGTTTCCGATCTTCTGAACTTTATCCTTGGGCAAACGTTACTATTTGTCATACTTCGCTTGTTGACTTGCTTGGAATTACCTGCTTGTTTTGTAAGGTGATGCTCAAGGACCTTTTCTGTAACAGTCTCCTGATTCACCCGGATGGCCAGGTTATTCACTCCCAACTATCAGCTTAGCAAGATGCTGCTTTCTCCGTCAGAGTTTCAATTACAGGATACTCTAATGCTGAGGAGGGCTAGACCTCGGCCAGGATGCGGGTCCTTGAGGGCAGGGATCTGATGAAGTTCCCACTAGGAGAAAGGCTAGGACCTACCACACTAGCGCCCATAAATCATTTATTCTGGCACCTTTGAAGCATACTTAGGTTAAATAAACTATAATCATTACATTCTAAGAAGAAGTCCCAATTGCTAAAAACCATAGCTTTTTTTTTTTTTTTTCAGATTTAAGCCATGCCGGAACTTCTTTTCACAGGACCATCTATGCTCTAACTGTCACTTTATAGCACATCTCACTTCTCACAGAAGCTGTGTAAGCTTCATGCTATAAGGCCACGAGTCATTATGGGGTGGATTTTTTTTTTTTTGGCATGTAAAAGAGTTGGAGGCTCACAACTCATGTCAATACCCTGACTATAGAGGCTTTTCCAATAGAACAAATAGAACCACGCATGTGATTAATTAGAGTTCAGCTTTCTGGGTTTATTTTCCAGTCTCACACAGAGGGAGGCATTTAGGAATGAGCTGAATGCCTGTGATTCACATGAGGAGTCTGGGTGAATGATGAGTCCAGTTCCTCCGAGGAAAGAAAGATGATGGAATACATTCAGGGCCCTCGCAAGATCAAGGCTCCTCTGTTTGCTGAAGATTGAGAGGAAGTGCAAGCAGCCTTGACATGCTTTGTGCCTCATTCTACACATGAACAGGTACCTGAGAAGCACAGTGCTGCCCTCTGGTTAATTGTGGTCTCATGTCTTAAAGTAGGAAAATAGAGACTTGGAGTAGGGATTGGCTACAAGAGGCCACTCAGAAATAAATATTTTACTATTTATTGAATGTGGACTCTTCTCTGCACTGTAATAGAACTCAACAAGTCTGATCTCCTTTGATCTTCATTTCATTCATCCCCTCAGTATTTAGGACACAGCTTCTATGCTTCATTGATATGATAGAGAAATCAGAATGATTAAAACCGTGAAAACAATAAAGTCCCAGTCCAGTGCGGAGACCCGTGAGGAACTGAGGGAAAGTGCCTGTGATTGTGGAAGGGAGGGAAACAGCAGAGCATGAAATGAACTGAATGAGAGTGCTAGCCTGATCTCCAGTCCACTCGATGCCTCAGGGGATCCACTCGCCAAGCAGGCCCTACCAAGGTCTTCCTTGGAATCCGTTTCCTGTGTTCCCCGCCTGTGTATTTTAAATGCCTTATCTCTGTAAGTCTATTGGGAGTATACTATTTCTTTCTAATAGAGACAAGGATAGACTGTTGAAATTCACTCAAAATCCATCGAGTCAATACTGCCATCGAGTCAATACTGACTTAGAGCGACCCCTCTGTGGTTTCCAAGATTGTCAATCCATATCAATGGGAGTAGAAATCCCGGAGTTCCTGGTGGTGTCCAATTGCCAGCCATGCACATTGCATCCCAATTTGTAACTACAATACACCCGGGCTCCTTGTTGAGATGCAATCAACCTAAAAATAGGACATAGTCATATGTTGGATTATTTATGTTCTGATCATTGAGCGTTCCTTTATGACCTACTTTCATTTATAATCATAGCATTTATTATACAATTAGGACATAAACTCAAGTGTGAGCCATTTACAACAAATGCGATGAATGTCCATTGTTCATTGTGGAAGAGCAAGAGGATTTTTACCTCGCTCGTTGAAACAACTAAGTTTGCTGACTTATTTTCTTTATAGAGCATATGGTATATGGCAAAAACCATAGTACCTTGCACCCATGAAATGTTTTATAATCCCAGTTACATCATTTTGCTCTCACTGCATAGGGTACTGGTAGAAAGACAGCAACAAAGAGAAAGAGAAAGCTCCTCAAAGAAATGGATTGGCACAGGGCCTGCACCAACGGGTTCCAACATAGCACCAATTGTGAGAGAGCCTCGGGACCAGGCCCCCTTTCATTCTGTTGTACAGAGGGTCACCAGGGGTCAGAACCCACTCAATGGGACTTCACAGCAACAACAAACGTGCATTAAATTGCTCAGCATCACAGTCACGTTTAAAAAGAAGTTGCATCATAGATAGCTGACACGCACACTCACAGAAGAGTTAGTTTGTGCATGTGCATGTGTATGTAGAGATGTCTGTATTTCACTAATAACATTTGATTGTATGAATAAATAAGGGAGGAGGCACCTTTGATCATCAGCGTTTTGGGCCTTCATAACCCTGTGCACACATAGTACTTTGGTATATATGCAACCAGAAGAAGAATACATTGCTAGTGCTGAAACCTGGGGTGGGGGTGGGGACTATGTTTTACGCTGCTGTCAGATCAATAATTCTAATCCATCCACTGAGCTCTTCAGTAGAAAGATATCTGGGCATGCTTCCTTACAGATTTCAGCCTTGGAAACCCCCACGGGGAGTACTACTCTGCCCTATAGAGTTACTGAATCAAGATTGATTCCAATGCAGAGGTCTTGGGTTTGGGTTTTATAAATTAAGGAAGGAAAGTAAACAGGAAAAGAAGAGTTGAATAGGGAGGTATGTGCTGGCTAGTATAAAATGATTGGGGAAGGAATCTCTGAAGAGATAGCAATGGAGCAGAAATTTGATGAAAACATGGGAGCAAACCACACCAGGAATCAGTAGAAGCAAGGGTCTTGAAGCAGGATGGTGTATAGAACGTGATTTAAAAAATCACAATCATCCTGTAAAATAAATGTTGTCATTCTTATTTCGCAGCTATGAAGTCTGAAGCACCATATATCAAAGTAACTTCACCAAGGTCATTGAAATGGTAAAAGAGAACTGTAATGTCAACTTGAGTCTATCTGACTCCAAAGCACTTCTTTTCATCCCACTGCCAGAGTCAAAGACAGCACTGTGTAATATAAGGAGAAAGAATGGTCTGTTCCCTGAATCAACCATCCTGCTCATTCTTCTGGGGACAGTTTCCTATGGCCATCCTCCATCTATTTATCCAGTAGTATATATTGCCTCTGTCACTAGACACCACAAGAAACCCACAGGGTTTGAACCACCTGATGATCTCTTTCAAAAGACAAAGAACAGAGGAGCAAAAGTCAAGCCTAGAGATGGCCAGAGAACCAGAGACTTCTCTCATCCTGGAAGACTTCTTGGAGGTAGTAGAATATGGGCTGGGACTTAAAGGATATGCACAGTAGGAAGATTTCTGGTTGATACCTGCTCAGCTTTCCATCAGCCTTACCACTGGCAGGTACTATTATTTGTCCAAAATTCTTTCTTGGCCCCTTTCCTTTTCTAACTGTATCCTATGGACAGAGTGGTCTCTACTCCACTGGCTTGGCTTTTGTTAGGTAGAATACAGGTAAAAATGACAGGTGGCTCTTTTTAATTGAAATTTTACAAGTCATAGTAAGGCAAAATCTAGGGGTCATTAGTAAGGCAACACCAGACTTCTTGAGTCTTCTTGATTTCACAGCAAGCAAGCAAACAAAAAACAACAACCAGGGAGCTTCTGGTGAGCAGACATGTGGAGCTAGCTGGAACCCAGCCCATTCCCTAGTGCCCACCACACTCAATCCTAGCTGATTTCAGCCAAACCCTGGACACCCCTACAGAGTCCAGGATGACCTGTAGACTTGTAAGTGTGAAACAAATATCTGCTTGAATAAGTCAGGGATATTTTGGAACTGTTAACCCCTCAGCATTGTTACTACAATAGTGATATGATAGACTTTTGCCCTCAGTCATCAATAAGTCTCTAACCTGCCACAGGGGAAGAAACCAAACTATGGAAACAGCATAACACTCTATCAATTGCTCAGGTTTAACGACTCCACAGGCCAGATCTCTGATTTATGGGGACACCAAGGATTGGGTTTCTGTTCCAACTCTTTCCATCCAATAGAATGTGCATCGCACAGTGCCTGGGGAAAGCAAAAAGGCAGAAAAATTGGCTGCCAATAATTCTTTGTTGCTTACTGTGGTGGCTCTTAAACTTAGATGCACAACCTTTTGGAGAGCTGTCAAGATTGTTTAGGGTTTGGCCATGGGGCAAGACTAATGAGTATGTGTGCCTGTGCTTCCGGCAACTCAAGACCCTTTCATTTTTTGTTTATAAACAAATTTCTGAAAAATGTCATTAGATATAAAATCCATCAGCTAAAAGTATGTGGACTCACTAGTCGCATGAAAAGTCTAAACTTCATCCCCTGCTACTAACCCCTGTCACCCATAATTTCTTTCTGTCCTTTGATCCAATGTCAAAGTGCACTTCTCCTTTAGTCTTAGACTCTGTTTTGAAATAGTTCTGTGCCCCATATTTATTATCATTCATGTGCATTGCCAGGTTCCCAAATCTCCTTAATCTCTGTTTTCTCTGTCTACTTCTCTCCTCTCATTATCTGACAAAACACAGTACTTTCCTCTGTGCCCAGAACTAGTGACCGAGAAAGACTCCCACAGAGCATCTTATCCAACCTTTCTAATTATTGATTGGAAAGTTCCAGCATCTACTGAGTACAAAGATAGGGTCTGCGCAACATTTTACAGAAAATAGCTCAGTGAATCTCTCGTGCTATTTTGAAATGCTTGCTCTTCTCATTTTATAGGTGAGAAAATTAAAGCTCGGGAAGTTAAATAACTGGCTCACAATGCATTCTCAGGGTCTGATTTTTGTCTGACTCCAGAACTGGTATTTTAACCTTTCAAAATGCCCCTTTTATCATTTGACAGTTGACACAATTGTGACCATGAGTAGAAGAACATTTTTAAGTCAGTGTATCTGGCTTATGGCCAAGCAGGCCAGTGCTCAGGACTCCTGGCAGCAGCCTTAGGGATGGACAGGCATAATAGAGACTCTGGACTCCCTTCAACTCTGGCTGTGCTCACTAGAGAGTGTGGGGCTAAAGCAATGCTGTGACCACAAGAGCATCCCTGCAGATGTGTCTTCTAACAGTAGGTCACCCTTCCATAAGGTCTCCTCTGGGCATGTCCTCTTGTTGCCAAGGTCTAAACACTTTCCTCTTCGAGCTGAAGCTCAGAGAGGGAGGGCAGCTTCAAGTCTCCTTGGTTCAATAGATTTCCACCTGACAAGTCTTTTAAATCATCTGAAAAAGTGCTTTTGACTCCACGTCAGATGATGTCCATCCTCTGTCTTGGGAGTTTGATAAGGGTATGGGTGGTTTTTATGCCCTTTCTCGTGAAGCCCTGATGGGACAGCCTAACCAGCAGCTGGAACCCACCAGACCCTCCTCAGGGGGAAAAAGGAAACTTTCTGTTCCCATAAATATTTACAATCTTGAGAACACACAGGGGCACTTCTACTCTGAGGAGCTCTCTCTGAGTCAGAAGAGACTCGATGGCAGTGGACTTGGTTTTTGGAGTGGTTACAATGTGCAGCCAGCATTTATATCGCCCTCTCCAACTTAAGGTTGAATTCAATCGCTCCATTTCATCACAGTGATCTAAGTCAAAGCCTAGCCTGGAAGCCACACCCTTTAGATTTTAAAGCTCTGTTATCTGTGGAAAATCTCTCCTAGCCCTGAAAACCATCAGGAAGCAGGCAGTATGACCTGGATTACAAAGATTTTTACCTGGTTGGGCCCCAATCTGGTGATGCTCGTAAGGCGTATGCTGTTCTTGAGGCCCCAATCAGACTCTCCTCTGATTATTATATAAATCATCTCTTTTTATTCCATTGGCCTTTGAATTTAGGGACTCACCCTGCACTGTGCACTCTCCTTCCTGCCCTTTGCCCATGAGTGTGAACTGAGGGACACTGGGGTCTGCTCACCACTTTCTCATCAGTCACCACTCACTACCCCAGCATGACAGATGCAGCTCTGGATGTTGAATGTCTAATTATAATTATAGACAAATACACCGAAACAGCTAATTTTGTCTTTTCATCTGGACCCCAAACTTTTAAAATAGACACTGTGACTTAAAAGAAGAAATCATATCATTAGAGGAATGGGAGCTAACTGAGGATTAAACCTCCCTTTTATTGCCTCATGCTATAGAGCTGTCTGTGGTTACTGTTCTGCCTCTGTCTCCACAGAGACTACTCTGGGCCTAGTAACCATGGTGATATGAGAGACTTGAGCAGATGGAAGCTCTCCTTCCAGAATATAAACGTCCTCGTGTGTGTGTGTGTGTGTGTGTGTGTGTGTTGAAGGGAAGATGCACGCAAGATGAGGGAAGAAGGAAAGAGAAAAACACTAAGGAAAAAAAAAAAGAGCTACAGAATTCTTTGGGATGGAAGGCAATATTGAGGGACATGTGGTAGGCATAGTTTCCGCTGCTGAGCCACGGTCCTCTTTGACCTCAGTCAAAAGGTAATTCTTTCACTTCCCCTTCCACACAATAGCATTCCCCGGGAAAAAGAAACAAAAACTTCCATAAAAATGTAGAGTTAAAGCATCTTGAAAACATACTCGTGTATTGGATTAGTATATATATATATGTGTGTGTGTGTGTGTGTGTGTGTGTGTGTCTGTGCTTTCATTTTTGTAAAATTAAATAACATTTGCAGATCCAACATTTTCCCATATGCAATTCAATGAGATCACCTATAGCAATCAAATCGTCCACACATCACTGATATCCTTTGCCACATCTCTGTCCTCCTAAACAAACACAGAGATTCATAGACAATAATTTCCCTGTTGACCTCTCCATTCTGCCCACAGCAACCCATTTTAAACTCTGATGTCAATAATTGCCTCCTGTACATATGACACATTTACAAGATCTCGTGATGACCTATTGTAATAACTTGTGATGACCTATTTTCCTCAGCAGGATGTTTTCAAGATTCAACCCTGTTCTGTTATCCATCAGGATTCATTGCTCTTTAGGGTAGAGTAATATTCTGTGGTATGTACCTATACACCACATTTTATTTATCTATTCCTTTATGGATGAGCATTTGGGGATTAATATACTTACAGTGAATTATTATTCAACTGAGAAAAGCGAACTTTAAAATGATGTCTATTGAAGAACAAGATAAATGTGGTGTTGGGACTCCAGAGGTCTGAGATGGAGTCTATTCAGTCGCTCACTTTCTGGGCAGCCTTAAGCAAGTTCCTTTTTCTCAGAGAGTGGGGTTACATCCATAGAGTGTTCTAAGATACTGATGGTCTATGAAGCTTTCTGATTTTTTAATAATCAGGATACTAAACAAAGACTTTCTATATCTATTTCTGCTGAGATCCCAAAGGATAACTATGATAAAATATGTGACAGAAAACTGTGCATGGATAAGAAAAAAAACTGTAGAATCAGGTTTTCAGTCATTCACCAGAAAGGACATAGAAGAGTGGACAGAGAGAACGTGTTTGGACAAAAGTTTCACTTTGCCTGCTGGCAAAAGTAGAGGGTCATGCTCTCCTGAGCTTGCCAATATGTCAAGGGAGGAGGGCATGGTGATGATCACTCAGTGAGAACTTGACATGCAAGGAACACTCTAGAACGGGGGTAAACAAAGGGACTTGTCGCTGATTCAGAATGGGGGTAGCAGAGTGAGAAGGATTATGAGTTCAGGACGTACCGGAAAAGGTGATGGGGGAGGAAGAAATAATTTTTCAATGAAACAAAAGCATCTGGAATGTGGATCTTAGACTGAAACATGCTTTCTGTGACTAAGGCAGGTTGGGTGGGTGGTTCCAATCCACACGCTGCCAGGAGGAAGAAAGAAGCGGCACCCCACTTCTCTGAAGATGTAACCCCAAACCAAACCCTTTGCCATGGCTTTAACCTTGACACATAGCAGCCCTCCAGAATAGGGTGGGCTTTTCTCATAGGGTTTCCGAGCCTGTTGTCTTTATGTTAGCAGACTGCCACAGCCATCTCCCCTATGAAGACTTGCGGTTGAAAGCCATCCACCTTTTGGCTAGCAGCCATGTGCTTAACCATTTCATCACCAGGGTTCAGTAAAGACTGACAGCCTTGGGAGGTCTATGGAGACATTTGACTTTTCATGAGAACAGCCTGGACGTCAGCCAGGAGTGGGGGTGGGAAGGACTATCCACAGAGAGCGTTTAATGAGGAGCGATGAAAAGAATGAAGTGGCTTTCTGCTTGCACCCTGCTGAGCCAACTCAGCCAATACTCTCACTACTGGCTGTCACTCTTGTGAGCTTTCTGCTGCTTTTGTGGCCCGGAGAAAGAAGAAAGCTACCTCCCCCTGCCCCCAAGTGTTCCTAAAATTTTATTTCTAACGTTTGCAAAAAGACTTGAGGTTTTTCCTGCTTCTCTCTCACTCGGTTCAGTCTTTCTCACCCACTCTGGCACCAGGGCTAAGAGCAGCCATTTTTCCTTGGTCCGAATCAGGGGTTCCAGAACACAGGCTGTTTCATGACCAGAACCATAGTCTCAGGCACCGCAGACGTAGTACTTACCCACCCACCCCTGCCCACGAGAACAACAGAAATATGGCTGAAGGGAGACCACGGTCGGTGTAAGATATGAAAATGATAATAGTTTATACTTTATCAAGGGATCAAAGGGTGGGAGGGAGGAGGAGGGAGGGAAAAAAAGAGGAGCTGATACCAAGGGCTCAAATAGAAAGTAAACATTTAGGAAATGATGTTGGCAACATATGTACAAATATGCTAGATATAATTGATGGGTGCATTGTTATAAGAGCTTTTAGAGTGCCCCAATAAAATGACTTTAAAAAAATATTTTAGAGTTTCTTTTGTCTCTCAGGACAGAAAGTCAGTTCCAGGGCAAATCATGCCATCCGGGGACAAAGGTGACTGTGTGCTATGAACGTGCAGAGCAGATGGACAAGCCTGCGGCCACCAAGCCTGACCCAAAGCCAAAGCCTGTCCCCATTTGCTCACTCAAAGCATGTGTCCTGGGATTCACTTCACATCTTTGCTCAGTGTCCAGAGTGTGGCCGTTGCTGCAGAGAGTGTGCGGGCCATCACAAACATCTGCTCCAAGATTGCACTTCCCTTTTCCACGCATTCCTCTAACCGCGTGATGTAGTCCAATAAAAAGGACCTCAGCTAGGCAAATATGTAAGCTTTCTATAGTTTCATGACCTTTCCAAAGCTGTTTGCTATTTTTCTGGCCTCAGGGTGGTTTAGTGGTCTTGCATTAGACTAAGATCTGTCAGGTCAGCAGTTTGAAACCACCAGTTGCTCCTCAGGAGAGACTCCACAAAGGCTGCAGTGCAAAGAAAATGCCTTGAGAATGATTGTGGCAGTCATGTGCTTATGTTAATTTCATGATTGAGATGTAGGGGTGGAATCTAGCCTGTTAATCTGAAGATAGCCATTGAGTTGCTAATGAGGCCTCTGTGTGGGCATGGCTTTCTCCTGATACATCTGGGAAATCTCACGATATTTCCCTCATGAAGGTGAGAAGCTATCTTCCTCAGTGGTTGGGAGTTAGTCTCAGAGACAATGAATCACAGACAAGAAAAGATGACAGCGTCCGAAAAGCTGGAGGAGCCGGTGGAGAGACCACATGGCGTTGCCCTGATGGAGCCAGACCTCTGAAGGTGGGGCGGCCACATGGAGACCTCTGCCAGCGATGACTTGCTTCTGCTCTTAATCGACCCTGACCCCTGAAAGCGAGGAGCCATGTGAAGAACCCTGCCAGAGCCAGGATTCTGCACCCACTGACCTGTGATTTCATGAGTCGGAAGGAGACTCTATAGACTGATTTCAGGCATATGGGTTAATATCAGACTTATGACTTTGAACTGGACTGAGTTGGGATGTTTTCTCAATGTTCTGTTCCTCTTGTATATAAACCTTTCCCTTATAACCAATGCGTGTCTATGAAATTTGTTCCTCTAGTCTACCCGGACTAACACAATGATGATGGCAACAAATGTCAAATGTGCTTGACACATTTGTATGGATCATAATAAGAGTTGGATAAGCCCCCAATAAAATGATTAAAAATAACCCAAACAAACCAAAACGAACCCATAAATGCCGTTCCTCTGGCAACATCTCCCTCTAATGCACATCACATAATAATAATAATAATAATAATAATATATATATATATATACACACACACACACACACAGACACACACACAAACACACATTTATACCACACACGAAGGAGGTAGTTAACTTCAGAAAGATAAAGATTAAGCTCCACAGAGGTATTTACAATTAAAATATAAGGGCTGAGCCCTGGTGGCGTAGTGGTTGTGCGGGGACTGCGGCCCACTGGGATGGAGGTTCAATTCCAGCTCCACGGAGCAAAGGCTGGGCCTCCTACTCCCACCACCAGAGGACAGTGAAGCCCACAAAAAATTAAAATATAGATATAGATATGAGAGGGAGAGAGCGAGAGATGAAGTCTAGAAAAATTCACTGGGGCAGTTCTACCGTGTCCTCTAGGGTCCCTGTGAGTCATCATCGACTCAGTGTCAGTGGGTTTGGCTTGGGATTTGGATAGGAGAAAATAATTTCCAGGATAGGGGAAAACCATCAGTATGGCTGATGATAAGACCGGCTCTGCGAGATGGCTGGAGTATCTTTCAAGCCTCTTCTTGGCCAAACCTGGCCAGACTGGGCCCAGGGATGAGAAGGACATTAAAGCTCAGCGTCATAGCCACAGCGCAGCAAGAGAGAGAGAACCCTGTTCCTGCAGTGACTGCAGGTGGGCTACCTTCCGCCTTTGATATCAAAGAACAGTGCACAGTCATGAGTATGGGGTTGGGGGCACTATTTGAACACCTGCTACTGTTCAGACTGTAATCCTTTAGTGTCCCGATGCCAAGAACAGTACTATTTCCTCATTTCAGCACTTAGAGATCCTGGGGCTGTTCAGTGATTTAGAAATTTGCTCCCTCACAAATCTTTGTGACAAGTTCATGTGGTGAGAAGAGAGAAGTTATATCAAACCTGTAAACATTTGCAGTCTGTCTACCCTGGTGCCTCTCCACATGCCTAATTGGTCACCAGGAGAACAAAGTTCCAGAACTCTTGCCTTTTGCTGCACAGTGGGTTCCTTTGGTCAACTTAATAATTTTTAATTAATTGGAAATTAATACCTCTGTTTCTGTGAAATAGAGCATAAATATGAAATTGTCTAATTTGACCCCAAGAAGTCAGACCCTGCTTTAGCACAGCAGGAGGTGGAAAGAGAACGTGTCTGTTGTGACCTGAACCATCTGTGTCTCTCTCTGTACAACTTGCCTCCTGGTACACAGATTGAGGTTGGGCCATAAATATTGAAGGTCATAAACATTGAAATTTGTTGCTTGGGATTGGAGCTTAGCAATTAGAAGTCTTGGGTAAAAGTCCTGGGACCAGAGAATGGGATTTCTGGCCTGTGCACAAGGAGAGATATTTTCTGATAACAGAATTGATTCAGGATAGAACTTATCTTTATAAGTTCTTGCTTCTAGCAAATCGGGTTCAGAAGAATTCATCAGCTAACCACACAAGGGAGTCTATCTTCTGTTGCTTTTTCTAGACAGAGAATGCCTTGTTCATTTTCTCCCTGATAAATCAGCTACTCTGTTTCCCTGATCTTGACCAAATACCTTTTTCTAACAATATTTATTTATCCTTTTTATTAAATACTTTTATTTGGGGGCTCTTACATCTTTTATCATGATCCACACATTTATCCACCATATCAAGAACATTTGTCCATTTGTTGACATCATCATTTTCAAAGCATTTTCTTTTTACTTGAGCTATTGGTGCTAGCTGCTCATTTCCCCCTGCCCTACCTTCTCTTATGAACCCTTGATGATTTATAGATTATTATTTTCATATCATATATCATTCTCTGTCATCTTTCATGCACTTTTCTGTTGTTTGGCCCCTTGTGAGGGGGTTAAATCTCATTGTTGGGATAGATTTTCCCTTACTCCCTCCACCTTCCCCTATCCCCTTGGTATCACTATTCTCATTGTTGGCCCGGAGAGGTTTATCTATCCTGGACTCCCTGAGGTTTGGGCTCTTATCTGTAGCAGTGTACATGTTCTGGTCTAATCTGGTTGGTAAGAATTGGTAGAATTGAGGCCATGATGGTCTTCAGGAGAAAGCATTAAAGGACTAGAGAAAAGTTGCATGTTTCATTTGTGCTGTACTATTCCCTGACTGGCTTGTCTCCTTCTTGTCACCCTTCTGTAAGGAGATACCCAATTGTCTGAAGAAGGGCTTTGGGTCTCCACTCCCTAGACCCCCACCTCCCATTCACATTAGTATGATTTTGTTCTGGGTCTTAGAAGCCTGATACCTTATCCCATTGACACCTCATAATCACACAGGCTGGTGTGCTTCTTCCATGTGGGCTTTGTTGCTTGTGAACTAGATGGCCGCTTGTTTACCTTCAAGCCTTTAAGATTCCAGAGACTATATCTTTTGAGAGTCAGCCACCATCATCTTTCTTTACCATATTTGCTTATGCACCCATTTTGTCTTCAGTGAACATGTCAGGAAGGTGAGCATCACAGAGTGCCAGATTATTAGAACAAAAGTCCTTGTGTTGAGGGAACGCTTGAGTTGAGGCTCAATGTCTATCTTCTACCTTAATTCTTAGATGCCTTATATCTTCATTTCCCTATTGCTATATATAAATATGCTTATATATGCAATATCTGCCTCTATTGCCTTTTTCTCTTGTTAAACTTCCAATATCCTGCACCACCACCATCATTTTGGTCTATTTTCTTTGTACTGCACATCACCTTGTCTTTCACTTGAATTAACAACTATCTACTCTTCAGCCAATGACTTTATTCTGCACCCTTTCCCTTCCACTACTGATAACTACTGTTTTATTGATTGCATCCCTAATAGCTAATGTGGACAGTGTGAAGTGGTGTCTGTTCATGTATTTTACCTGTCTTTTAATTGGGTTAGTTGTGTTTTCCTAGATGAGATATTCAAGAGGTCTCTTCTCTTAATTTCAAACATCATTCCCTTATCTGATATGCATGATAATCCCGCCATGCCCCACCTCCTGCCCAGGGTATGGATTCTTTTTTGGAGTACATATTTTGGAGTACACGGTGTCTTGTTTTTAGGAGGGGGGAGTCATCCATGTTTGTCTTCTGTTTCTAGGTTTTTCATTATGTTTGATATTATGTTTATTCCTTGTATTGTGGTCCCTAAGTGTGTCCCTGATTTTTTTCATGGTCTTTAGGGTTGTAGATTTTACATTTAGGTCTTGGGTTTGTTCGGAGAGTTAGTGTGAGACGTAGATCCAGGTTCATTCTTCTATCCCATTCTTTATACTCGCCATCTCCCAAAAAGTTTCCGTCATTTTCAGAAGAGTTGCTTAGTATCTTCCCTAGTTCCCTGTTCCTTGGAGCTACCATTAGCCATATTGGACACATATCTGGAGCTGTTCTTCCTTAACTTCTCAGAAGTAGATATTCATAATTTGACTTACACGGATACTACCTCTTCTGAATATCTACCTTTTCTTTCTGTCTGTCAGTCTTGTGCACATCCAAATTCACAGTGCTATAACCTCTCTCCTTTCTCCTACTAAGTGCATCCTGCCCTGTCTTCTTTATTTAATCTGCACTTTAGTTTCTGATCTTTCAACTTTCTCTGCTAATAGTTTACATATCTGCTAATAGTTTACAAATGCCTTTGTGGTATTTTGTTGCCTTTCAATGTAGAATCAACATTATCACCATGTGTTCTTTTTTTTTTTTTTTTTTTACAATGGCTGAGTTCTTGGGACCAGTGGAGAAATTCAGACAACCCTGTGGATTACTTTCATCTTGTTACTGCCTAAAAACTCTTCTGCTTCCCAAGTCAACTTTCTTATCCATAGTAGCTATTTAAAACATTCCTGATTCTTGAACTTCCCACCCACCACTTCCCACTCATTCCCAGCAGATAACCTTATCTTCTGTTTCATAGAGAAAGTGGATGGCACCCCAGAGCATCTTCCTCTGCTTCCTGCCTTCACACCTACAGGCTATTTACATCTATTCCCACCCTTTCAAAACTGTATCCTTAGACTTAACAAAAAAAGGAAAGTAATTTTTTGCTCTGTAGTCCAAATCTAAAATCTCTATTTAATTGCAGATTCTTTTATTCTTGTAATTTCTCATAGATCTTTCCTCACAGAGTACAGTCCTTGACTTGCCTGTTATCATTTTCCTCCTGGATTCTTCCCCTTTAGCTCCACTACCCACACACTTCCAAGTTTTACCCACCACTCACTAGAGCCCATCCCCCTTCTCCCTTTCAAAATTAAGTTTGATAAAAAAAATCACATTTATCATTCATCTGAAAACATCCCTATGCATCACTGTGAAGCTAAATACCACAGATATGTCTCAGGATTCCTTCCATCTGCCTGGTCTATGGCTTTAATCACTATGTGGACTCTCTCTTTTCTCTCTTTTATTTTGTCTTACTCTCTGGTAAGTCTCAGGCTGCTTGAGCTTTTCCCTCTCAGTCATTTTTATGAGTTCCCTCTTCTCCGCCACTCCCTATAGTGTGATGTCTGTCTTACTAGTCCTCCTTTTATTGGGTTCCAATGTGTGTGCTGTGGCTAATTCTTCCTCCCCAGTACTGAGATTTTTAAATTCCCCAGCAAGGTTAGTTCAGTGAAAGTTTTAGATTTGTATATCCATCACCTACTATCTCTTCTCAAAAATCCCACTAACATTTCAACCCCAGCATATTATAAATTTAACTTCTAACCATAGCCCCAATTTATCTCTCGTCCTGTGTTTCTAGCCAGAGTTCTCTCTGTTAGAACTTCACCAAGTTTTGCAGAATCTTTTGACATTTTTTTTGGCACCTTAATCCCTTCCTACCTTCCTTTTCTGGGTATTTTGGTCAAAAACTTATCCAATTGGACAGACCTATTGGTCTGGGTCTTCTAGTTCCTTCATATCTGGAATATTTCTTATTCAGAAATAGTTCCTAATGACTAGTTCATTGCCTGGCAAATATTTGGACACTTGATGATTGTATTTCAAAGGGACTCATTTATGGACTATGTTCTATGTGTCAAACACAAGAAGAAGTGCTTATAAACAAAACTGGTGGGTAATCTTGAGGACTGTAATAGAGGAGTATGTTTATTACTCATGCAAAGGTAAAATACCATGAAGGGAGTTCAGTTCCAACAAATTCCTCAGGTAACCAGACAGATAGATTTTCTTTCCTTTTTTGAACAGGACTTCAAAGTCACTCTGGTCAGGAACCACAAGTTGGTCAAAGAATTTCATAGACCAAACTTCAAGGTCATTCGCATTGTTCCAGTCTTATTCCAGTAATTAGGAGCAGACCAGGTGTCCCAGCACAATGTAATACAAAAAACAAATGCTCTGCCATTGGGATAATTTCAATTCACAGTGAGCATTTAAGACAAGGCTGTTCCTGTGGGTTTCTTAAGCTGCAGCTCTTTATGGGAGTAGAACGCCTAGTCTTTCTCCCATTAAGTAAGCTGCTGCCAACCTAGGAGGGGATGAGAAATAACCACTGACTGGGTTTGCACTACTCCAGAGCATCCATCTTTGGGGGGATGTCAGTCTTCTTTGCTATATAATCATGACCTCCTTCAATCTTTATTGACACCATGCAAGCAAGGTAGGATTGATACACTTTAACAAGGGCGAAATGGAAACTCAGAATGGAGAGGATTCATTCACCACCTCTCAGTATTACATGGTGGAGCGTACATTGTAATGCAGGTGGACGTGGCACAGTCCCTTGTGCTTCCTCCAATGGCAAGTGTCTCCATAGGGACACAATTTGTCCAAGGTTGTGTGGTATTTCCTCCCGCTGTGATCTCTTGGTCCTTTATCCTAGTCTACCAGTGGTCATTTGTCCAGGAGTCTCAGTCCTTAACCACTAGGGAGAGGCTAAGTGATTGGACAAACTGAAGACTGGAGTTCCTCCTTTGGATCTTACCCCAGGGTTACAAATTCTGGTTGCATGTCCTGCAGTTTCTTCGAAAGAGCTCAGAAGTGACTACTGATCCAGAATCTTCAGTGCTTATTGAAGTGCTAAGTCAGGACCAACCTTGGAACTTTTGTGAATTGCTGAGCTGGATGCAAGCTTTCCAATGTTCCTTACATTTTTCTTTAGCAGGAGAAAGTACATTATTATATGCAGACCCTGGGTTTCAGGTAATATTCTTGTCTTTGGTAGAACAGGGTGCTGATACCAAATTTCTTAGTATACATTCAAACCCCTTCATGATGTAGACTCTATCTAAAATTCCAGGCCTGATGAGCATGGTTGCGAATAACCCATCTTGCATTTCATAGATGTCCTCCTGCTGGTGTATACTGTTCTTTTGCTTGCTAGGTGTTATAGGGCTCTTGGTAATCGAGCGCTATTATCACAGAACTACCACAAATTCATGATTTTAAGAACATTGGTAGAAAAATGGGATTAGGAGGTACTAAAATATATCCACAAACTTTTAAAAGCCTCTGGGTTAGGAGCACAAATTCAGGACACCAGCTTGCTCTAGGGGGAGGCCTTCTCTATGTTGCCTCTGGAGTGCAACCTGTTTTTCTGTTTCTGGAGACCCCACATTCCTTGATCTCTCGGGGATCTCCACACACATGGATCCCTTTCCATGAGTGCTGATTTCCCCCTGTGTATCTACTCTCTTTCTATCTCAAAGATAAGTAGGCTTAAAACAAACCTCCATACCTTCATTTACATTATGAGAAAAACCCAAGTTCTCAGTGGCATTCTTTCTATAGGTGTAGGGGATTAGGATTATAGCACAGGGTTCTGCGTGACACAAAGTAATTCCAATTTAATCTATAACCCCCATGCTTGCTCTAAGTGTGTCACTGGTCAAAACTATGCTTGCTGTCCATCTTTTCCATTTTGCTTTCTTGTAATCTTTGCAGAAAGAAGCAGTCCTTTTCCTGCAATCTCTACTGCCCTTTGCACAATATAATAGCATCCATCATCCTTCCACTTTGGCTTCATCTTTTTTCTCTATGAGCTCACCCTGAGCTGTGAGCAAATTGTGAGTAGAGGCTGAGCACCCCCCACCCAAGTTTGAATCTTGTACACAGTTCAGTAATAACACTGAATCAAAAAGTGAAAATCTTACTGATGGAATCTGAGAATATTTTGGCTAGAAGCAACTTAGCAAATGAGAAAGAGGAAAGAAAGAAATCTAGAATAATTTAGGTCCTTGAAGAAGTTTTCATAGCTGGTTGACAATCTACTCAGGACTCTTAGCTCACAGTCTTGACTTCCAGTTCATGTCAGGAAGAATTCTTGAGTCTCAAAGAAATGTTCCATCAAGTTAATTCCATGTCTCAGTGGCCTCCTATGGGTCAGAGCAGAATTGTGCCTATGTCCCATGGGGTCTTCTGTAGTGTTTTTGTAAGCTGGGTAGGACCAAGCCTCTCTTTGTAAGTGCCTCCGAAATGCTCCTGTTTCCAACTTGTTGCCGTCATCATTCTTGAAACATCCTCCCTCTACCTAGGCCCTTGGCATCAGCTCCCCATATTTCTCCTCCTTCTCCATTCCCCCTCCAACATGAACCCTCAATAATTTACAAATTATCATTATTTTGCCCAGCATGTCCCTTCATTTTTTCAGTGTGTGTGTGTGTGTGTGTGTGTCATACAATTCTTAGCACAATCCATCCATCCATCCATCCATCCATCCATCCATCCATCCATTGTTTGAAAAGCACATTTATACCTCTGTTGTCATCATGATTCTCAAAACATTTTCCCTCCACTTAAGACCCTGGTATTGGCTTCTTCTTTTTCCACTCCCTCCCCACTCCCCTTTCCATATGAACTGTGATAGGAAGGTTTGTTGTGCCAAAATGACCAAAGAAGATGGGTGGGTTTCTTATGCCAACCTGGCCAGTGAACGCATATGAGAACACTTGAAGGACAGAGATATAAATGGCTCGGCAAGCCTCACCTTTCTCTTCTGGCTCTTGGATCTTTGGACCAGCTGGCTGCCTTGTTTGTCCTGTGCCTCGATCTGCAAGCTACACTACCCATGGAACACCTAGCCCGTGGACTGTCTCACTGTGAGTTGAGGCTCCTTCAAGCCCCGCTTCACCACACTTCTGGAATATACATCTCTCAAGCTAGGGACTGTTGGGTCCTGTCATCATGCTGACTGTTGATGATCTGCTGTGGTATTTTCTGTTTTTGGCTGAATAGAATGAATTGCTCTGAAGAGGACTACTCGGCAGCCCTCAAGTCTCAAAGGACTGCCAGTGTACTAGCTGTACTACCCATTTGTATTACTCTATAGATTAGATAATGGTTTATATCTCATGTTAGATATCATTCTATCTATATAAATATAGAAAGAATTATTAGTGCCCTGGTTTTGTTTCTCTAGAGAACCCTGACACATGAGCCCTTATTATAGTTTTGTCTTGTTGAACAGGCTTTTCACCCACTTCCCCATTGTCCACACGCCAGGGAGGAGGCCATATGTAGATCCTTATACTCGGTTTCCCCTTTCTATTCCACCTTCCCTTAACCTTCCGGGTATCACCACTCTCGTCACTGGTCCTAAAGAGATCCTCTGTCCTGGATTCCTCATGTTTCAGGTTCCTACTGTATATTCTCTGGTCTAATCGGATTTGTAAGGTAGAATTCAGATCACGACAGTGGGAAGGAGGAAACATTTTAGAACCAGAGAAAAGATGCATATTTCATCATTGCCACTACACGCTCTCCTCCCCGTGACCTTTCTGTAAGGGGGAATGTCACTTCTCCTGCAGATGGACTGTGGGTCTCCAACCTGCACTACCCCTCATTTATAATGATATAATTTTGAGTTCTTTGATGCCTGATACCTGATCTCTTCAACGTCTTGTGGTCCCACAGGTTGGTATGCTTCTTCCATGTGGGCTTTGCTGCTTCTGAGCTAGATTGCCGTTTATTTACCTTAAAGTCTCTAAGTCCCCAGATGTTATACCTTTTGTTAGCCGGCACCATCAGCTTTCTTCACCACTGTTGCTTATGCACAGCTTTGCCTCTGAGAAGCTTCTTAATGAAGTTTTTTAAAGAAAGTAAAATAAAGGAAGAAACAACCACAAGGAGCAAAAGAAAAGAATCTGAAACTTGTTTTTTTTAACATGGAGAAGCTGAAGGAACTTGAAGAAATTATGAAATAAAAGAGTTGAATAAAAAATTTCAAAGGACAGCTCAAGGAGGTTAAGTAGAGCTTTTTAATGAAACATTCAAAGATACAGAACTGGCGAACCAAAAAAAGAAGGGCACATTTGGTATTTCTCAGATAATTTTCAAGGTGAATATACCAAGGAAAACTAAAAAAAAATCAAGCTTCTTTTTAACTAAAGAAAACTAAAAAATATCAAGCAATATTGATGGATTCTGTGGACAAAGTATTGATCCACGCAGGATGTATCAAAGGCAGATGGGAACACACACAATGTACCAAAAAGAAGTGATCAATTTTCAAACATTTCAAAAGACAGTGTATGATCAAGAACTGAAGATGTACAATTTTCACTGAAGGTACAATCGCAAAACAAAAAGACTCCAGGTACTGATGGAATACTGTGTTAGTCTGGGTTGACTAGAGAAGAAAATTCATTGGCACTCATATATGTGTAAGAAAGAATTTTATCTCAAGAAGTAAATATGCAGAAATAAAACAGCTTAGCCCAGCCCAGATCAAAGCCATAAGTCCTATATGAACCCACATGTCTGATACTAGTCTACAGATTCCTCTTCAGATTAACACAACACATGCAATGATGTGGAATGCAGAGAGTTCACCGGCCAGGGGGTGGAAACTATTGTGGATCCAAAAATGGTGGAAGCATCTCATCACTGGCGTACATCTCCATGTGGCTCCCCCACTCCAGGACTCTGGTTGCCATCAGCAGAGCTCCATGTAGCTTGTCAACAGGAGTGGGAAGCAGAGAGAGAGAGAGAGTGTGGCTCTGACTTCAGGGAGGAAAACTCCCAGAATCCTCATGAGAAGGCAATGCCCACAGGAGGCACTAATCAGGCTGTGACCTGATTGACAGGCTAGACACCACCCACACAAAAACCTATTTAACAAGTTGACATGAAATTATGCAACTACCACAAATATCAATTGAAATAGTTTCCACAAACTAATGTTGTACTGGAAGTATTCACTCATTTAAGCCAAGGAGTTTGGAAGATACATATTTGGCAAACTCACTCAAAAAAGAGATATGTATGTTCCCATTCCATAGAAAACTAATAAAGATGAATATGAAAATTACCTATAATATAACTGAAACCACAGGGAAGTTAATTTTTGATCAGAAGATATAAGAAACTGCTACAGAATAGCATTGCTAGAGAGCGGCTAGACTCAAATTAGATTCAGAAGTCATGGGAGAAGGGACTCATTTGGAGCTTGGCTGAAAGCAGAGAATCAAAGAAATGTGTTTACATATGCTTTATTGATTATGAAAATAAAATTCCAGAACACAAAACTGTGCTTGGAAAAGCCCAAGACTAAGAGGTAGTTATCTGAAAAAAAAAATTAAAGGGAATATTGAGTAGTTTACAAATTTTTAAAAAGATGTGAGTTGGGGTTGTATCCTTTCAGTGTAGCTCTTCCATGTATAAAGGGATGCAATAAGCAAATAAGTCAAGAAGCTGGACTATGTGAATAAATGAAGAATCCGCATTAGGTCAAGAGGAAGACCCTTTAACAACCTGCAATATGCAGATGATACCACCTTGCTTGCTGAGAGCAAAAACGGCTTTTAAAATTAGGTTGAGGATCAAAGATTTGCAATACGAATTTTGAATATGAATTTGCAATATGCAATAAGCATATTGCAGTTTGCAATATGAATTGCACTGCAATGTAAGCAAACAAAATAACCACCACTGAGCCAATCAGAAAAAAATGATAAAAGGAGCGAAGGTTGAAATTGTAAAGAAACACCACTTCACTTGGATCCACATTCCGTGCTCAAGGAAATATCAGTCAAGAAGTCAAAAACATCTATCATTGAGCAAATCTGCTTCAAAAGACTTCTTTATGTGTTCAAAAGCAGGGATGTCATTGTGAGGACTAACGTTGCCTCATGTAAGCCATGGTACTGTCAATGATCTCCCATGAATGTGAAAGCTGGATGATGATGAGATGAATAAGGAATGACTGTGGTGTTCTGGAGGAATACTGAAAGTATCATGGACTGCCAAAAGAACTAAACAATTTGCCGTAAAAGAAATTCAGCCAGAATGCTCTGTGGAAGCAAAAACTTCTTCTCACCTATCTCAGACACGCTATCAGGAGGGGCCAGTCTGGCGAAGGACATCATGCTTGGTAAAGGACAGAGTCCTCGACAAACGGGAAGATGCTTGGTGAGATGGAGGGACACAGGGCTTGCAGAACAGACTCAGGCCTAGGACAGACTGTCAGCATGGTGGATGACCAGGAAGTGTCGACTTCTGTTGAACATTAAGATTGCTACACATCGGAATGACTTCGAGGCACCTAAAAATAGAGCCTGGTAATACTTCTCTCATTTAAATGCTTCCTGTGACACTGGCAGGATCCTGCCAACAACAGATTCCCTCATGGGAGGCCAGGATCACTGCTGGCTCTGAGACTGCAGCCAGGGCATATGTGAGGGGACTTGGATGGAAGTGTCAACCATGTGTCAGGATGTGGACGTCAGTCCACCGAGGTCACTGTAGGGCTGGAAAAGCACCAGGAACACATGTGATGGTCTTGTATCCCCACGTCAGCAGTGGCCAGCAAGCACTGCCCATGGCACTCAGAAGAGTGCTTTCCAAGGGTCTGGAGTGGGATTGCCTGTGCAGTCTTACCTGTGCCAGATCGGGGTGTGTGTAGCTTGAGAGAAGGGTGGACTGCCCCATTGCCGGGACAGTTGATGGAAACTGTAAGTAGAACCACTGTGAGGGGAAACTAGTGCTCTGACTCACAGAACTTCAACGTCACGTTTCTGTCTTTTCTCCTGGTTTCCCCTCATCTGGCTGTGGTTGATACTCCATAGCGGCCAGCTGCTGTTGTTGTTGCTTTTAAGTTTCATTGGGTTGGGTCTGACTCACGGCGACCTCACACACAACTGAAAAAAATACAGACCTGGAAATCATTGCTAAAGATGAGTCCAGTATGTCCATGGAGATAGGACACTTCAGTGTGCATCTGCCTCTTTTTTGAGTCTACTGACTCTTACTTTACCAAGCATAAAGCTCTCCAGAGACTCTCCTCTCCTGCCATGTCCAGAACATGAACGATAAAATTAAAGCATCCTTATTTCTCAGGAGCATTCTGGTTCTATTCCTTCTAAGGTAGACTCATGTGCTTTGTCGTGTGTAGATTCAATATTCTTCCTGGGCAATGCCATAATTCAAATTGTTTCTTTTGCCCCCAAACTCATTTTCATTGAGCCAATTCTGACTCACAGCAATACCATAGGGCAGGCTAGAATTGCCCCAGTGGGCTTCTGAGATGTTATCGCTCTACTGGAGAAGCATGCCTCATCTTTCTTCTTTGAAGTAGCTGGTTGTTTCCAATTTCTTACCAATTTAGAATTGCTGACCTCGAACTCTGTACTCTGTTGCGGTAGCTTTTATTCTGACTGATAATCCTGAACTTCTCCATCATCTCTTTGCATAGAAGTAGCTCATTTGCATCTGGGATATTTCATCTGAATAGGTTTAGTTACTGTTTATTTTGTTGAAAAGGCATCTTCAGCACATTGCTGTTGGTCTTACAAAATTCCATCATGTGACCTCTGACATCATTTGTATTATTCAAGCTGTGGTGGTCATGTATTCGATATGTCAGGTATATGATGGAGACGTAGGGGAGGAGTCTAGCCTGTTAATCTGGAGCTAGCCATTGAGTAGCCAATGAGGCCTCTGTGTGGGCATGGCTTTTTCCTGAGACTTCTGGGAAATCTCATGGTATTTCCCTTGTGGAGATGAGAAGCTATCGCCCCAATTGTTGGGAGTTAGTTTCAGAGACGATGAACTATGGACAAGACAAGATGGCGGTGTCTGAGGAGCTGAAGGAGCCAGAGGAGAAGTCACACAGCCTTACCCTGATGGAACCAGAGCTCTGAAGCTGGCAAAGACACATGGAGACCCCTCCCAGAGCTGAGTTGCTTCTTCCACCACTGGATGCTGTTGCTGGACCCTGAGCCCTGGAAGCAAGGAGCCCTGGGGAGACTCCCACCAGCGCCGGCACTTGGCACCCACTGGACTGTGACTTTGTGAGTCAAAAGGAGACTTTATAGACTGGTATCGGGCATATGAGCTAATATCAGACTTATGACTTTGAACTGGACTGGGCTCGGATGCTTTCTCAATGTTCCATTCCTTTTGTATATAAACCTTACCTTTACATCCATATGTTTGTCTATGAGTTTGTTTCTCTAATCTACCCAGAGTAGCACACAAGCCATGTTTCCAACTATTTCTCCTTATTTCCAACTTTTGCGTTCCAATCACCCGTGATTATCAATGATTTTTTCTCACATGCTTGATCAATTTCAGAACACAGCAGTTGTCAAACATCTTCAATTGCAATGTCCTTGTCATTAAGTTGGCATGCCAACTTAAAGAATGCTTATATAAAACTTGAACAACAGTCTTCCTTGTGGACATTTAGATAGCATCCTATCATTGGCAGTGATGCACTCCAGGAGAGGCCTTACCATTGTTTTAAAATTGCTTATGTTAGGCTGTTCCTCTTGAATTTGCACAGTAGACCGTATGGCTATTGGATTCGAATTACCAAACTGTTTTAGTTCCCTGGGATCTCTCACAAGAAACTTACAAACCCAACACCATTTCACTGACAGAGAGGTGATTCAGATTCAAAGCGGCATTATAGGACAGAGCAGGACAGTCCTAAAAGGAATTCAAGACTAGAAGTAGTCACAGAAGTAGCAAGCCTCAATTTTCTCCAGTAGAGAGATGGGTAGTTTTGAACTACTGACCTTTTCATTAGCAGCCCAAGGAGTAACCCCTTGGATGCATTTCATTCCATTTTTGAGGGCCTTACATTTTCGTTGACTTATACTTTGCACAATCCACATTCCACTTAGGAATGGATGTGTGTGGATGTCTCTGATCGTGGTGCATCATGCCACGTGTTCACATGAAGGTCCCAGGTCATTCACTGAAATCTACTTGGCCCTGAGGAGGCAGCCCTTCCGGAGTCATACTTTGTGTATCACACAATCTGAGAGACTCTTCAGACGCCACATCAGACATCTTAAGGTGTTCATTGACCAATGTACTTCAGAAAGACGTTAGCAGACCTTCCCAATGAGACCTCTTTACCCCGGATGACCCTGCAAATGCTTGAAATACCACCAGCATTTGGAGCACCAGAGTAAAAGGCAGAGAGAGCATCGTGGTACTCCTGAGAGTTACTCCTGAGAGATGGGAGGTAAGCTGTGCAGGCAGGCAGGGTCTGCACGTTCCCAAGTCACAGTGAATATAGGATTTTCAAAGGATAGAATTATAAAACCGGGTGAGAAAAAGAAAGAGGACAGCAGAATCTTCAAATAGCCTCCACATCTGTGAAAACATATGCTGATTTACCCTTAGAATGCATCCCGAGGACTTGTGGCCTTGCCAAAAATATTATTATGTTTTTTACTCCAAAATTTTTTACTCCTTCTATTTCAGACTGATATTTCTGTGTGAAAGTGGCCCTCTCTTCCCTAGGCTATGCTTTTCTGTCTGGGTGGCCCAGGCCTGAGTCCAGCTGCGTCCTTTCGTTGCAGCGATTTCTCACTAATGCTCCTGCCTGGTAGGCAGGCTGTGGCCATGGTGCCCCACAAAGTGAATTACATTTGCCACACTCTGAATGAAATGCCTCTGTGATAATCCACGGTCACCGACTCCTTATGATGGTGCACACAATCCTCCAGATTTTCTTCACTATCCAGCATCCTTACCTCTTTTCTCAAGGGGGCAGATCACGTGAGAGGACTCTATAAACTAGACTTCAAGGTATTCCACAGAGTTTTCATGTTTATTCTGAAGGTTAGAACTCAGTCACACAGCTCTATCCCAAAATAAAGGGGGCGGGGTCATGTGACTGGTGCCTAGGTTCTCTCTTCTCCATAGCATGCATCTTTGTCACAGGTGAGCATGGGAAGAACTCATAGAACTCAAAGAACTCATACCCTCCTCCCATCCTGAACTCTGGACTATTAACTTTTCCATAGTCCATATCTTCGCTCTCATGAGCAGTGAAAGTCCTGATTCCTTTGAGCATCAACTCAATGTCTCTGAGCCTGTCCTGACTCCCCGCACTCAGACTGAAAATGAGTGGTACTGCGGTGGGTGGATCAGGGGTCCCTCTTCTGTCTCATTGCCTGCAGTGTTCTAAGACCTTTGTGTAGGTACTGCTCTGTCGTCTCACTGGTTGGTGAGTTCCTGGAGGCCAAGGTCATCTCTGTTTGGGGATACCTGGTCCAGATGAAGGGCTAGGAGACCGAGAACGACCCTTGGGGATGTGATCTTGACCGAGCCCCCTCTTTAGCCTCTGCCTGTCACTGCCCCAGGCAGCAACAGCTGCAAGGCCCACGGCCAAAGCTGGGTTAGAGCAACAACTGGGCTGTGGGTGTCCTCTCCAAACATGAAGATTGCAACATCCCTGTGGCCTGGAGTTCACGGCTGTGGGAAGAGGCTGCATGTGGTCATATGCTGCATGCAGGGTGGGGAGGAGGCACAGGGGTGGGGACACTGGAGACCAGAGTACTCACTGCGGCAGAGAACCAGTTTTAGTCTGCAGGCTGTTCCTCTCCTCTGCTCCCTTGCTATAAACACCTTCCCTGTATCCAGTTATGTGTCAAATCAAATGAGTCCCTTGGGAGGCAGCACACGAATGTATTTATTAAACATTAGATTGGGTTTATTTGGTGTATGTGTGTCATCCAGCTTCCAAGGGCGTTCAAATGACCTCTGTGGCTAACAGGCACAGTGCCTTGGAGAGCAGTGCCACCTGGTGGGCACACAGAGTCAACGACTGTTTGCTCCATCTGGAAAGAGGCTGAGGCCAAGGTGGTGGGATAGGCTCTCTGTGGTCCCCGCTGCTGTTCATAAACAGGCCCAATAACCCTGAGACAGAGGGGCCTGGATGACCATGGCATGTAGCTCCACCGCTAAAAGAAGCAGATCATCTCTGCCCCTGGGGGCAAACTGGGTAATGAGACTGAAGATGAGCAGAAAGAAGCCACAAGGACAGTATATTCCAAGAAGAAGACACAGCAAGGGGAGACTCCCCATATCTGAGAGAAGGGAAGGTGGAGGGACAGTTGCCCGAGCAGCTCAAGGGAAGAAGGTGAGAGGAAACTCTGGGGCCGTATGAATGAATGAAGAGAATAAAAACAGTTTGAAGGGAAATGAAGATGAAATAAAGGGGGAAACATGCTCGTGCCTACAGTCGACAAGAGATTCCTTCCTTATAGCCAGTTGCAAGGGGAATGAGAGGCATCTCCTTTAATATCTCAGGCCCTTACTTAAAGTGACCACAGTGGCATCTGCAGTGACTAACCGAGACTTACTGGAAGAAGTCAAGATTTTAATAGAAGTCAGTCCTTTGTGACCTACCAGGTCCTCTGCCTGTTTATCTCAAAATATATATGGAACAAATGCCACAGGGCAGCTTTGCCCCTCTCTGTGGTCTCCTTGGACATTACTTGTACATATCGAATTCTAGCTCTTCCAGAGAATATATGGATTACAGTGTATACTCATGTGTAAGCTGAATTTTTCAGCATTTTTAATCGAGTTTTTGTGGTAAAATTAGGTGCCTCGGCTGATATTTGGGTCGGCTTATACTCAAGTATATATGGTATGTTTTCTATAGTCTAGGTCCTATTTTATAAACAACAAACACCTGCTCTATAATTGACATGTAGTGGTGGTGGTGAGTACCACTGACTTGATTCTGACTCATAGCTACCCGATGTACCACAGAGAAAACACTACCAGATCCAGGGCCATCCTCACAGCCACAGTCCTGTCTGAGCATTACTGCAGCCATTGTGTCAACTCAGCATCTCAAGATTCTTCCTTCTTCCTCTGCCCTTCCACTTTCTCAAGCATGGTGGTCTTTTCCTAGGATTGCTCACTCTTGAAAACTTGTCTAATGTACTTGCAATGAAGTCTCCCCCTCCTTGTTTCTAAGGGGCATTCTGGTCATACTTCTTCCGAGTCAGATTTTTTTTTTGCTCTTTTGGCAGTTGGTGGTCTTTGCCAGCACCTTCATTCAAATACAAATGTTCCTCTTTGGTCTTTCTTATTCAAGGTCCAACTTTCATATGCTTATGAGGAAATTGAAAACACCATGGCTAATTGAAAACACCACAGCTAAATTTCTCCAAGTCATGCCATTGCTGTTCAACAATTTAAAGAGGTCTGGGTCTGTAGATTTTACTCCCATGCAATATCTCTTTTGGATCTTGCTTTCATGAGTATCGGTTATGGATTTAAGCAAACTGAAATTACTGACAACCTCAAACTTTTCTCCATTTATCATGATGATGATGTTCTCTATTGGTTGAAGGTCAGAAGTTCAGAACCACTAGCCACTCTGAAGGAGCAATGCAGGGCTCTCTACTAGCTTAAAGAATAACATTCGTAGAAACTCAGAAGGGAAATTCTACTCTGTCCTATAGGGTCACTATGAGTCAGTATTGATTGCAAGGCAATCACACACACACACACACACACACACACACACTGAGTTGTAATCAAGATCAAAGGCTGCAGTACCTGAGCTTCATCATTAAATGCTCCCAGTACTTCTCACTTTCAACAAGAAAGGCATATCATAGGCACACAGAAGGTTGTTAATAAGCCTCCTCCAACCCTCATGTAGAGTTCCTCATCTTATAGCCCAGTTTCTCTAATTAATTGCAAGATATCCAGGTTAAATCAGTACTATGAAAGAATACAACCTTGACCCACACCCTTCATGATTTTAAACCATGCAGCACTTCCTGTTCTGTTTGTACAATTACTTCTCAATACATGGACAAGTTCCACATGAGCACAGTTCTGAAGAATTTCCATTCTTCTCACAGTTATCCCGTTTGTTTGATTCACACAGTTATATGCCTTTGTTTAGTCAATAAAACACAAGTAAACATTTTTTTGGTAGTCTCTGATTTCAGCCAAGATTCATCAACATGAGCAAAATATCCTGTGTTCCACATACTCTTCTGAATCCAGCCAGAATTTCTGACAGCTCTCTGACAGGGTATTACCACAGCACCACCACAGGAAAATTTTACTTATATGTGATATCAGTGATGTTGTTCTCTGATGTACACATTCAGTTTGTTCATGTTTCTTTGCAATAGAAAATTCTTTTATTCAATTGTCCAAGTACCTGTCTTCCAGATTTTTTGGAAGTGAGTGTTTTCAATGTTTCATCATATTGAAACATTTCAATTGGTATTCCAGCAATTCCTGCAGCCTTGTTTTTGACTAATCCCTTCAGTGCAACTTACATAGATCTTGTCTTTTTTGGATTTTTTTGAGGGGGCATTACTGCCCCCTGGTGGTCGTGGGAACTACCTAGCCTTGCTCCTGGAGAGCTACTGCTGGATTTGAACCACCAAAGCAGTGGGCCGCAGTCTTGCACTCAATCACTATGCCACCGGGGCTCAGCCAAATCTTGTCATTTTTTACTAATATTTCTTGACCATATGTTACATCTTGCAATAGTTGAATGTGAATTAGTTATTTTTGATACAGTCATTGTATATTCTTCCATCTATTTTTGGTGCTTCCTGCATCATCCACTATTTTGCCCATAGAATCTTTCAGTATTGCAACTTTAGGCTTGATTTTTTTTTCTTCAGATCTTTCAGTGTTTCCTTTTTGGGTTTCTAATCCTAGGGATGTGCATATTTCTTTTTTATTAAATCATTTTATTGGGGGCCCATACATCACTTTTCACAATACATAAGTAAACATATGCCAGGCACCTTCACATGTCCGCTGCTATTATCGTTCTCCAAATCATCCGCCTTTTCCCTCGAGCCCCTAGTATTGGCTTTTTCATCCCTTCCCCTCTTCCCCTGCTCTCTCCTTCCCATCAACCCTCAATACTTTATAAATTATTATTGTTCTGTCATATCTCACACTGCCCGACCTCTCCCCAACTCCCTCCTTTGATGCCCATCCTTCAAATAGGAGCCCATGTGTATATCCTTGCAGTTGGTTCCATCTCTCCTACCAATTATAAGGTGGGAATAAATTTAAGAACATATCTATAGGCCAATACTAGGGTAGCAAGTGGACCTTGGACCCTTTTCCTGATGCTCCCTCAATGCAAAATCACTTTGTTCTTTGAATCTCGTATTCCTTAAGGCTCACTGGCCCAATACAATCACTGAAGTAAAATGGGTACACAAGCAAATGGGGTGAAGAAAGCTGACGGTGCCCAGCCATCCAGCTAAGAAGCAACAAAACCCACCATAAAAGAAAATCATTTGCCTGTGCAATAATGAGATCCTGAAACAATCAAGTGTCAAAGAACAAAAATCAAAATCAATGAACCAATTGACTCTCGATATCGCTGAAGACAAATGGATACAGAGGCAAACAGAGTAGAAGAAATGATGGTGCCCAGCTACCAAATGATTGAATGTCTGGAGTCTCAAAGACTTGAAGATAATTGTGTCACCATTCAGTGCAGAAACAGCAAAGCCCACATGGAAGAAGCACATCAGCATGTGTGATCAAGAGGGGCTGAAGGGAGCCTGTATCGAGTCTCAAAGAACAAGAACCACATCATTATGAATGAGGGGGAGAGCAGGGTGGGGACCTAAGGCCCACTGGTGGGTAATTGGTCACCCCTTTACAGGGGAGTCATGGGGAGGAGACAGGCCAGTCAAGGGGCGGCCAGGCAGTGATGATGCGTACAAGTTTCCTCTAGTTCCTGAAGCCTTCCTCCCACCAACCATCATGGTCCCAACTCTACCTTGCAAATTCAGATGGACTGGAGAAGGCACACTGGTGGAGAGGGGAGCTGGAGATAATGGGGAGACCAGGAGGGATGTGCATATTTCATCATAATATTTTATATGTCTTCTTGAGCAACCCTTTGAAGTTTTCTCTGACTCTGTGATTTTATCATTTTTCCCATTTGCTTTAGCTACTCTAAGATTAAGAGCAAGTTTCATAGTGTGTTCTGACATCCACTTTGATCTTTTCTTCTTTCCTGTCATTTTAATTTCATTTTGCTTTCTTCATGTTGCTGTGGTTGACCAGAGCTCATCTGTCTCTGTCATTATTGTTCAATGCATCGAATCTGTGCTTTAAAGACTCTCAAGTTTCATGTGGGATAGACTGAAGGCTATATTTTGGTCCTGGTGGATTTGTTTTCATTTTCTCCACCTTCACTGTGAAATTCCATATGAGAAATTGATGATCTGTTTCACAACCAGTCCTGGATTTGGTTGTAGTTACTAAAGATGAGCTTCTCTTTGTACATATATAGTCAATGTGACTTCTGGTGAAGTCTTTTGTGTTGTTGAGAAAAATGTTTTTGCTATTTAGTCCTTGGTCTTGAAAACGTGGTCATGCAATCTCCAGCATCATTTCTATCACCAAGGTCATAATTTTCAACTACTGTTCCTTTCTCTTTGTTTCTAACTTTTGCATTCCAATGTCCAATAATTATCAATGCATCTTGATTGCATGTTCCATCAATTTTATACCCAAGACACTGGTAAAATTATTCGATTTCTTCATCACTAGTTTTAGTGATTGGTATATAAATTTGAATTATATTTGTATTTACTGGACTTCCTCATCTGCATATAAATATTATCCTATCACAGACAGCTTTGTACTTTAAGATAAATTTTGAAATGCTCTTTTGATGATGAACGTAGTGCCATTTCTTTTGAATTTTCAATTCCCAGCATAGTAAGCCACAAGACTCTTTGGTTCAAAGTAACCAATACTAGTATATTTCCATTCAATAATCCCTAGGGTATCAATCTTTATGAGTTATATTTCCATCTTTGATGACTTCAAAAATTTTAAAAATCCATGCTTTATACATTCCAAGTTCCAATTATAAATAGATTTAAACTTCTCATTTTGAGTCATGTCCAGTCAGAAAATAAAGGGCCTTAAGAATTTACTCCATTCATGTCATTATGGTCAAAGTTCATGAAGCATTGGAAACATTCACTCTTCTATACCACAGCATTTGGAAGACAGTGACTTGACTGAATGATTGGAAGAGATCCATATTTGTGCCCAAGAAAGATAGTCCAACAGAATGCTCAAATTATAGAAAAAGCAAATTATTACTTTTTGTCATTAAAAAAATTACTGAATATCATACACCATCAGTACATCATAATGTACTGTAGCAGTACATTAACAGTGAGTTTCCAGCTGTTTCAGTCAGATTCAGAAGATCACATGGAGTAAGAGATGTGATTGTTGATGTCAGATAGATCTTTATTGAAATCAGAGCATATCCAACAAATGTTCACTCCTGTTTTGACAATGTCAAGACTTTCAATTGTGTAGAACATAACAAACTATGAATAGCCTCAAGAAGAGTGGAAATCCCAGAACACTCATTCAGAACCTGTACAGAGATCAGTTTTTCAAACAAAGTGAGGGCATAATTGTGGTAGTTACATAATCTGTTGTCAATTTGAGACTTACAAGTGAAGGGGTGGAGGCTGGCCTGAGATGGCAGCTTGATGACCTCATTTGGAGGTGCTAAGGAGGTGGGACAGACACTCATTTCTTGTGAGACATTCCAGCTGACAAGACACATGGAGCTAATGTCCTGAGCTGAAGGAACCATGAGGAGACCAATGCCAATGCAGAGATGCTTACAATGCCATTTGATCCACAAAACTTCCCACCCACTTGCCTACAATCTTCCTGAATTTGTCATCATCACTTGTGTTTGTGAGTCTGAAGAGGAGTTTATAGATTGATATCTGACATATGGGCTAGTATCAGACTTATGGACTTGATCTGGACTGGGATATTTTCTTAATATATGGTTACTCAGTAAGGTAGATTTGATGATGGAAAGAAAGAAGGCAAAGGCAGAAAATAGTTTGAGAGGTTTATTTCAGCACAGTAGGGCAAGGTTTACTGATACCTCATTGGGGCCGGAGAACTCGCATTGCCCAGGAGAAAGGGATGGGAGTGTTCTGAACTCCTGGGAGAGGCTCATGGGTCCCCACTTGGAGGCCCCTGAAGTCACTCTCTCTAGGCGAGAAGTGGACAGTTTTATAGTCTGGGTCCTTTGCAGAGGGAGCAGCTTGGGAATTTTCCATTGCAATTTTGCTGTCTGCAAATCTGAGACTAAGCAACAATGTTCAATGGTATCTGTAATAGTTAGCTCCTGCATCTGTATTTGGAAGACCATTGAAAAGGGGGTGAGGGGGACCCACGGGGGAAGCTTAGTTTTTTTCAACACCATTGGAGGGATTTTCACTTGCCCAGGGTATTTTTTCCACCTGTTTATCCCAGGAACTCCCATTTCTGCCTAACAAAATCTTTATTTATAGCTCTTTCTTTCATACATATGAGTCTCTTTGTATTTGTTTCTCTAGTCTACCCACACTAACACAATAATATATAGTTTAAAAGCCACAAAGAGGTATGACAGGTCTGTATCATCTCATCCTACTTACTCAATGTGTATGATGTATAAATAATCAAGGAAGCTGGATTATATGAAGGATAATATAGGATTGGAGGAAGGTTAATTAACAGCCTGCAATATGAAGATGACACAACATATTTGTTGAAAGTGAGGAAGCCTTAAGGCACATGCTGATAAAGATTGCAAATATTTCAGCCTTTAATATGAATTGCAACTCAAAGTAAGGAAAACCAAAATCTCCACAATTGGACCAGTAGGTAAGATCAAGAAAAATGGAGAAAAGATAGAAGTTTGAAAGGCATTCTTCTTGATTGGATCCACAATCAAGTCTCATGGAAGTAGCAGTCAAGAGTTCTGACGACACTTTGGATAAATCTGATACACACGATCTCTTTAAAGTATTGAAAACAGGAAGGTTTCTTTGGGGAATAAGGTGCACCTGATCCAAGTCATGCTATTTCCAATTGCCTTATGTAATTATAGAGGTTGGGACTTAAATAAAGAGTAATAAAATATCAATGCATTTGAAAGGAACAAAGAAATCTGTCTTGGAAAAGTAAAGCTAGAATGATTTTTAAAGACAAGGATGGCAAGACTTAGTCTCATGTTGGAAATGCTGTTCAGGATAGACTAATCCCTGCTGAAAGACATCATGCTTTGTAAAGTAGAATGGCAGCAAAAATGGAGAAAGTCCTTGACAAGATGGACTGACACAGTGGCTACAGCAATGGGCGCAAACATAAGAACAAGTGTGATCATTCCATGGGACTGGACAGTATTTCATTCTATAGTATATAGATAGGGTCACTGTGAATTGGAACAGGTTTTGATGGCCTCTGACACCCAAAACAGCTCCTCCTCACTCATGTGCTGAGTGCCTTCTGACCTGAGGGACTCATCATCTGACACTGTCTGACCAAGGTTCCATTGCTATTTATGAGATTTCCCATATCTGACAATATTCTGCTGGTATTCATTCATAAGGACCTCACTGGCTAGTTCTTCGGGAGTGGACAGCCTATTCCTTCTTCATGGTCTTTTCTTAGTCCAGAAGTTCTGCTGAAAACTGTTCACCTTGGGTGATCCTGCTGATATGTGCAATACCCTTGACATGCCATCACAGCTGTTCCGTTATCACAGCTACATGCAAGCCATCACAGTATGTCAAGCTGACAGACAACTCATGGATGATTAAAATGTAGGTGACATATTTGGCAGATACTAACACAAGTTATTTATACCTTATACATATCTAAAAATCTCTTTTTCCCTCTCCTCTATAGACACCTCCATCATTTGAAAAGCCCTTGAATCTTTCCTTTGTCCTTTGCTGCTAGAGAAACCACAAGGTCAGCAGTGTGAAACCACCAGGTGATGAATGAGACTTTCTACTCCCATAACGAGTTGCCGTCTGCTAAGCCCACAGTTTAGAAGCTCCACTCTGTCTTGTAGGGTCCCTGGGAGTCAGACTTGATTCAATAGCAGTGAGTTTTGCTATGAGTGGTGCTGAGGAAACATCTGGGAACCTTCTACTGAAAAAAGAGCAGTCAAGGAAAGCCTAAGGAGTGTGTGTTAAGATTTGATGAAAGGGCGCTTTCCTCTCTTTTTCTCCTGGGAGTTTTCTTAGGACAGAAATTCAGTCTTTTAGGTTTACAAATGTTTTTAATCCATCACTTGCCTTGACCCTGTAGCCAGTTTCCTATATTTCTATTGATCAAACTGTCAAATGTTCTTATCCTTCCAAGAAATCTTTCTAGGCAGGGATTTACAGGCCCTCAAGGGATTGTGTCCTGCATTATTTTATCATGTCCCCACTAGTTTCATGTAGTCCAGATAAATAATACTTTTGAGGAACTTGGAGTCTTTGCCAACTTCCATCATCAATTGCAGCACGGAGCTCGGAGGGTTTATTTGTGTAAGAGAAATGATCTTCACTGTGTGACTGGAGACTATTCTCAGCGAAGTCATTTGTTTCAATATAAATTTCAAGCTTATTATATTTGTTTCCCAATAAAAAAAGAAAACCCTACTTAACTCCTCTACGTTGTCACACATGGAAATGACATGATGCTTGATGTCAGTAAGAATGTTGCCACTTTTTAAAATCTTCAACCTCAAGACCTCCACATTGCTGCCAAAATCCAAAGTGAAAATAATCTACTATGCCTCTTAACAAATCAAGGTTACGATGAAGCTCTCTGGATTTTACTCAGATCTAACTTTCTGAGTTCTATTTCATACTGGATGTTCTAGGCCTGCTGACTGGCCACTTAGTCTATGGAATCATTTCTCATTTTACTATTGATATAGTGGGGCAATGCATCACTAATATTTATTGACTACTTATTATACACTGTCTATGCTTGATGTTACATGTGCTCTTGAATTCTCAAAGTGTTATTATTCTCATCATCATGACTTGGAAAGGCTCAGAGAAGCTAGCTGAGGTTCAGTAATCTCACAAAAACAATGCGGCTGGAATGGTCTGGGATCCAGGTGTCAACTCCATGCATGTTCACTAGGTGATTCTTTGCCATTTTGTATTCTTCTGACTTTCAATGGTAGGTGATCACAAGGATATGATCTTATGATGTGCAATGGTAGAAGTGAACAGAAGATAAAAACCGTTGGCTCCAATGTCCTTTCCAGGACTGTTTAGAGCCTCCACACTCTTTACTCACACCCATTCTGGATACCAGTCATTCTTTGCACTCCGTCCGTGTCTCTGACTTGAATTTGGGAAGGAGAAGAGCCACTCCAAATTGGACAGGGAGGAAGACCTGGCAAACATGTGAGAGGAGCTTAGTGCATGAGGTCTGTCAGGTTGCAGGAAGATTGGCAAATCAAAGCAGTGAGAAGGAGACCTCCTGAAGGAGCATATGGAACCAACCTCTGTACTCACCATCATGACTCCCTCAGTTTTATTTCATTTCCATATTCCTAATCATAGTGCACTTATGTCAGTCACAAATTTTTTTGGGGGGGCATCACTGCCCTCAGGTGGTGGGAGTAGGATGCCCAGCCTTTGCTCTGTAGAGCTGGAATTGAACCTCTATCCCAGTGGGCTGCAGTCCCGCACACAACCACTATGCCACCGGGGCTCAACCCATCAGTCACAAATTTTGACAGAATATTTATAAAGGAACAGTGATCTGGGATCTTTCTAGACTCATAAAGAAGAGGTGATACAGCTGATATTTAGCAATGAACTTAGAAGGAATGATAGCCATTACCCTCATTCTTCAGGCCAACTTAGAATTCACAATTGCAGAGTTAATTCTAATTCATTGCAACCCGAGAGGACAGAGTAGAAACGTCCTTGTAGGTTCCAGAGATTGTAAATCTTTATAGGATTATAAAGCTTCATCTTTCTCTTGCAAAGCACTGGTGATTTCCAAGGACAACTTTAAGAATCTCCTCTGTCTTCCACTCTGGTCTCCGCCCCCCCCCCCCTTTCTTTTTACAGTTCAATCACAAAACTGACAAATGAGCTATGAGGTTTGGAAGAAGGGTAATTAACAAGCTTTGAAATGCAGATGATACAACCCGACTTGTCGAAAATTAGGAAAATATGAAGAATTTGCTGATGAAGATCAAGAATTGCAGGCTTCAATATGGATTATAATGATGTAAAGAAAACAAAAATCTTCACCACCAGACCACCAGGTAACATCATGACAAATAGAGAAAAAATGTAAGCTGTCAAGGATTTTATCTTCATGGATCCATGGCAGGGGAGCCAACCCCTAAAACATCATCATGGGTCTGGTAGGTGCAATTGTACACCAATAATAAGTAAAGATTATAGGAAAGTCATAGCAAATATGAGAGATAGAAATAATGGAGTGAGACACATTCTATGGTAGCATGCTCACCTCAGCCCCGCTTAATGGTCCACATGGAGAGAGAGCATGGAGAGGAGGAGGAAAGGATATGGGGAAAGGGAACAGGGAGGAGAGGGAGGTGAGGGAGAGGAGTTCAGGGAGGAGAGGCGACCAAGAGAGAGCTCTTTTGTTCTGACCAAGGCTTATAAATCTTTTGGGGATGTTCAAGTCCCTAATTAGAGATGAAGACATATGCCACAGCAAAGAGTTGTACTATAGGAAATATAGCAATGAGGGGGATGAACTAGGGACATACAAGCAATAGGAAGGGGAAGTATTGACGTGCCACTTGTGACAAAATGAGCAGACCCTAGGCTCATGATGGCAGCCTAAATTTGGATGTCACTGATCAGGTGTGACTTGTTCTCTGGCGCTTCATAGAGACCACCTTGACCAAATTGATGGTTAAAAGTCTTCAGGGAGAAGTAGTCTATTGTTTTTAAATAGTAGGGAGTGAGCCCAGCAGTTTATGAGGCTGGAAGTATCTGATCTTTGAAGGAGACAGAGTTGGGGAAAAGTCTTATATTAATCCCACAGATCCTTAGATAAATTTATGGAAACAAGAGTCAAACACTCAAATGACAGTGCATTAGGTAAATGTGCAGCACCAGGCAGCACTTAGAGTGTGGAAAGCAGGAGCTTCTTAAGGACTGACGTGTGCCTAGCCCAAGCCATAGCATTCTCTATCACTTCATGCACTTGTGAAAGTTGGGCATTGAATAAGGAAGTGTGAAGAAGAATTGCTGTTTTGAGTTACGGTTCATGCAAACAATATTGAAGAACAAACACATCTTTCTTGGAAGAAGTGCAGCCAGAATGCCCCTTAGAATCACGGATGGTATGACTTCATCTCATGTTCTCAGGAAAGAGCAGTCCTTGGAAAAGGATCTCATGCTTAGTAAAATTAAGTTGCGGTGACATAGAGGAAGACCATGGACAAGATAGATTGGTGCAGTGGCTGCAACAAAGGGCTGGGTAACAGTTGTGAGACTGGGGCAGGATCCAGCAGCATTTCATTCTGTGATATGGAGTTTCTGTGAGCTGGAATGGATTGCACGGTCAACCAACAACAAGTCTTCCCAGGCATGTATGCTTTCTCCTCCCAGGCCCTTGGTCCTAGCTGTTGCATCTGCATGGGATCCCTTTACTCTAGATGACTTTCTGGATAACCTCCTTTACCTCTTTCAAGTTTTCCCTTCAGTGTTCACTTCAGTGAGGCTTCATTCTTCATCCAACTCTCCTTTTCACTTTCACCCTCCACCCAAGGTCCTGGACACCGCAGCTCACTTTCCAGTTTGAATTTGATTGTATGGTCCAGAGAACTTGCCACCATTTGAAGCACAGTATCATTTACTTATATATTAAGTTAATCATTCATTTTCAGTTAACCCCTGATAGAACGCAAACACCAAGAAGTACACAGTTTTCCCTTTTTTGTTTATCTGGTGCAGCTCAGGTACTTGAACCATGCCTGGTGCCTGGTGCCTGACAGACATGTAATAGATACAAACAGAACTACCCCAAGTGTTTATATTGCATATATTTCCATTCTTCAAACATCAGATCCAGACATAGAGGAAGAGATTTATGCAGGAGGCGACTACAGTATAAAATGTAAGAAGACGCATACTCTTTTGGGAGTGAAATATCTCTTTATATTTTTCATCATTGGCCCTTTATTCCCCTCACCTTCATCCTAATTCTAGCCAGATGAACACAGAGATATCAGCAAATATCTCCACTTGGGTGTCCTGCATATACCTATAACTCAAGACAACAAATGCCATCCTATCTCTCCAAGACCTCTCTTCTCTGTGGTCATACACCTGGGTGTGCACAGACAAGGAGATATTACAATTCACTCCATTTTTCAAGACAGATATCTCAAGTTCAAATTCAGTTATATCTATTGTTTATGAAGAATTACACTAGGTTCTCGAGAATTCTTCTCTCTAAAGATAACTGATATGATGATCATTTTGATGTATCTATTTGACTGGATAATCTCCAGATATCCAGTCAAACATTAATTCACTTCTCTGATTAATGCAGTTTTAAAGCCCAGTATACCTTGTGTGAAAAACAAAAACAAAAAATAGAGCACTTTGCAGCATTTTCTTGAAAAATTCCTGTCATAATGCCAAAAATTTATACTGATAATTTTCCCATTTGCTTTTTCCAAAGGAAACGTTTGCTATTTTCCAGAGAGATTGTATCTTGATGAAAGGAAAATAATCAGACTTCTAGGGTATTACTGGACACTAGCTCTGAACTGATACCAATTCCTGGAAATCTGAAATAGTAATGTGTCCCACCAGTCAGAGAAAAGACTTACTGAGGTTATGTCATTAGTGGAATTTTAGCTTAGTTTTATCTTACCATAGGTTTAATAATTGCTTGAAGATATTCTGTCATTACTTCCTGACAGGGACTGAATTGCACTTGCCTCTCTCCTTTGAATCAGTTTTAGAATTCATTTCTCTATAATTCAGGATACAATCATATTTGGGGATAGAATTATGTTACGTCAATTAAATCATAATCATATCTATGTAAGTTATGTCCCTACATTCAATCACCCTGGCGTTATAAAAAGCAGCACCAACAAGGAGGCATTTGCATGCAGGGGGATGGGGAGAATCCTGGGATCTGTAGAACAGCAGGGTTACAGAACCCAGGACTAAAAACATAGAAACAGAAAGGAGACAAAGAGCTTCCACAATGCTTGCAGAGAAGGTGTCTAGAGCTGTTGCTTTGGATGTGAATTTCTAGATTTCTGAACTCTGGAAAATGAAAATTTTTTAATCCTTTAAAATGACCTACCTGTGATATTTCTGTTATAGCAGTATTAGGACATTATCTTAGGAAATATTCTCTAGAGAAGCAAAACAGGGACATGTATGTGTATGTGTGTATACAGAGTGGTTTTTATTGAGGAAATGACTTACACTCTTGTAGGGCCAGCTATCAGGCTGGAGTTTTGTTTTTTTTTTTTTCTTTTCTGCCTCACATACCTACGAGTGTGGATAAATGCCAGATGGACAGATCAGATACAGTTAGTCTTCTGGCTATAAAGTTGAATGTATCCAAGACCAACGAATGAGTTAGTAGGCTGTTGATGACTCAGGACCAGCAGGAAATGCAGTCTGATGTGAGGTCAGCAAATAATATAGCAGAAGGCTGGGTCAAGTCCAAAGCTGTGGATAAGGAAGATGCAGGATCCGGATGCATCAAAAGGCTATCTATCTTTTCCACAGCATCCACTTATATGGGAAGCAGAATATACCTCAAGGGAAATATCATCATAGTGGGATTACTAAATTTTACTCACCAAACCATTGAGACTCCTGACCCAGTCAAGTTGACACAAAATCTTAACTATCACAGAAGCAAGACATTTCCCCAGTTCGGGAGAGTATCATTAAAATAGACAAAAAGTCATTGCATTCACTAAATGTCAGTATGCTCACATTATTTTCCGGTTAATAAAGTGCAGCTCATTAGGTCGGGATGGATAACGGGAAGCCATTAGAACTGCTTTTGTCTACAGACATAAATCAAAAAGCAATCCTGCCTTCCTGGAGGGCATGTCCTCCTATGTACTTGAAAGAGTCCTAACACATCCCCTTTTCCACCTGACTATTTCAAAGAATAGAATGGATTTAGAGAACAATAGCTATTTATCAAAGACTGAATCAGGTTGTGAACAGAATTACAGCTGCTATCCCAGATGTTATTTTGTTGCTTGAACAAATTAGCATATCCCATGGTACTTGCTATGCAACTGGAACATTTATTTTTTCTTTCTCCCTCTTTTTCCCCCCTCCTCCCCTCTTCTCTATACTACTAGCAGGATCCTTGGTGATAAGTCTTTCAAGTAAGGATTGGACTGCTAACCACAAGGTCAATGGTTCAAATCCACCAGTGGCTCTACAGGAGAAAGGCGAAGCTGTTTCGGTAATTATGTGTATCCTGGAGAACCTATGTAAGATCCTGACAAGTCATAATTCACTTGATGGAAGCGGATTTTTTTAAAATTCCTGAAGCAGTTTGTATTGGGCAGGCAAGACCAGCAAGATAGCAAACACTATTTGAACCTTGCGAAGATTTCCTTTCTAGCCACTGTCAAAGCAGTTATAGATTGTTTGCTAAGCCACAGAGTGAAAAGGAAGGAGCAACGAATTTAGACACACCAGCAAGGCATTTGTTTGCCAAAGACTGGGGAACAGTTTCAGGGTCTTTACTTCAGTGAAATTTCTAAGGGTCAAATCGCATGGTGAAGGATAGCTGCAGTAGATTCAGAGTTGGGCGCCTCCTCACCAGGTGAGCAGATAGAATCCACCACTTATTCTGGGCGAGACACATGAGGCTCCTGGCACATGCACATTTATCATCTCAGAAGCTCAAAGGGGGCAGTTCCACTCAATCCTTAATGATGTGGTGCATCAGAATGGACACTCTGGCAATCAAATGGGCTTCAGTTTGAGTTGTACAATATATGTTGAAATAGTCCTACTAAGGTAAAAGATTATGGCTGGATAGAGTGAAAAGGGATGCTCTTTAGTGAGCATCTTTGGATTTAAGTACACTACTGCAGACCATTGGGGCTAAATAGATGAGCCCAATGAAGCAGATTGAAAAACAAACAAACAACAAATACACAAAGTAAAACATTATAGTGAAATGTGAAAGAACCTGGAGTTAGAAAACCCAAAGAGAAAAACATGCCCAGCATTTCTTAAGCTGAAACACTAATGAAAAAAAATTAAGGTTCAAGTTGCAATACTGAAGAATTCTACAGGCAAGATATCAAATGGCACAAAGAGTATCAAGGGATGGCAGGAAAAAAATGACAGATCATTATAGCCAATATGGTTGGTATTCACCACTCAGAGGATAACCTCTGACTAGGAACGGATGCTATTCAAGGAATGCACAGAGGCCAACCTTCCCAGAAGACATTATCACAAAGCAAGGTTCCAGAAATTGATGGAAGCGCCATTGAGATATTTCAAAAACACATGAAAGACTGGAATTGCTCCGTAACTATGCCAAGAAATTTGAAAGACAGCTTACCTGGCCAACTGACTGGTAAAAAGTTCATATTTACTTCCTTTCCAAAGAGAAGTCATTAATGGAATGCCTAAATTACTGAAAAATATCATTAAAATCACACACAAGTGAAATTTTGCAGAAGAGAATTAAAAGATGGTTGCAGTAATGTGACAAGGAGCTGACAAATTCAAGCTGAATTCAGAAGAGAATATGGAATGAGGCCTTATTGCTTACATCAAACAAGTCAGCTAAAAGTGTAGATTATTGGAAATATGTCTACCTGTGCTCTACAGAAGATGCAGACATCCACTGTCATAACAAGTTATGAATAAATTAGAAGAACTAGGAATTTTAGAGCACTTAATGGTGCTTACACAGAGGCTACACATAAACCAAGAGGCAATGACTTGACTAGAACAAAGCGACACTGTATAGTTTAAAATCAGAAAAGGTTGTATCCTTTCAGCACACACAGTCAGCTTGCTGAAGAAATAGTTGGAGTAGCTGGAGCAGCTGCCGACCATGGCACCAGGATGGGAGGAAGGTTCATGAGTAGCCGGTGAAAGGCAGATGGTACTACTTTGTTTGCACTTCCTGATGAAGAGTCATTATAGTTGGACTCATAAGCAAATTCATGATAAATAAAAAAATAATGAAATGGTTTAGGACTTTATTTTTCTTGAATTATAAATTGATGTCCAAGGAAGGAGCAGTGAAAGAACAACAAGTGATCTATTTCATTGAGTGAATTTGCTGCAGGAGACCTCTTCAAAGTGCAAAATAGCAAAGCTGTCACCTTGAGAAGAAAGATGTGCTGCCCTAAGCCAGGGTCATTCGGTCACCTGTGGAAATGGCACAATGGGAAAAGGAAATCAAAGGGACACTTATGAATTTGAATTATGGAGTTAGTCAAGAATTTCGAATCTGCGATGGGCTGCCACAGAAATGAATCAATCTGCTGTGGACGGATTCCTTTCAGAAATGAGGAAAATGAGACTTACTTTCTTCTACTTTGGGCATGTTACCAGGAAAGTCCAGTCTCCGGAAAAGAGCGCTATACCTGGCAGAGGGTTGATGAGAAGACCCTCAATACCATGGGTAGAGATATGGCAGCAATGACGGGCTACAACATGGTAAAAATTGTGGCAATAGCCCCAGATTGGGAAATGCTTTCTGTGTCCTTAAAATGACTATGAATTGGAACAGGTTCAGTGGCAGCTTAACAACAAGTGCAAACCATTTACTTAGCAATCCACAAAGTTACTAGCTATTTCTTGGGGTGAGGTTCTTCACAAAGAGAACCTTTGACAACATGTTCAGGTTGCTATGTAAGCTGCTCTACTGCTTGGGCAAAATAATCCAGAAGATCCAATGTTGTTTAAGGTATCTGTGGAAGATAAAACCCCCAATAAAGTCTATTCTCATTGAGTCATCTCCATCTAATTCAATCAATTCTGGACATAGGTTTCCCAGGCTATGATTCTTCAAATGATAAAAAATTAAATAGCATTCAGAAACTCTAATAAGTATAAAATTCTAATAAAACATCCCTGAATATATTATAAAAGCTGAATATGAAATAATATTTTCTTATTGATAAAATATTAATGTAAAAATAAGACTGTTGCTTGAGGCAGATTATAGAAGGTTCCCCACAGTATTTTTTCATTTGCTTTTACACAGCAAATAGTTTTAAATCTATATTTTAGACATGCTTAAATGTAGGTGCATTACTGTTTTTAATTTAACATTTTAATACTTAGTTATATCCTAAGTAGCTCCCATTATCAGATAAGATTAATTCTTCACAAAACTTCTTTTTCTATTTTATTGGAAGATTAACAGCGCATGGCCTTTTAAATATATCATAGTAAAAAAGGTATATAGGGAAAATTACTTTTTATTCCAACCATATTACCAGCCCTTCCCTTTGAAGATTATCCTTGTTAACAGCGAGTGAGATGCTACCACAGGATCTTGCTCAATTTCAACAGAGACCTCATGTCAAGAGCAGTACCAATGGTGTGAAAGTTCCCTACTTCCCAAACCTGTGAGATCATCACTATGAAGCATGTAAAGGATTGTGGGCTCAATTATGCAGACAGATGAGCACCTGCTTGATGTGAGACTTCAATAGGGCACGTGGAGAGGTTGAAAGGGGTGGAGAGAGATGGGGGGATGCTGGGAAAACCCCCTCTCTCTAGTTATTCAAGCAAGGTGAGAAAGGGTACTTTTCTTTCACCTTCAGTGAAAGGCTTTTAAAGTCCCTTGAGAAGGTTTATTTGTTTTCCTTGGAGTCTGGCAACAGAGGGACATAATGTGTGGAAAATGCTGAAGGAATTTAATGGACAGAGATTATACCCTGAATCTTTGTCTCAGTAGAACTGAGAGTTAGGGCTGCCCTTAGAGCAAGAACTCTTGCATGCATGGATGAGATTCTCAAGAACCAGTGGGCCCATGGACTGGAATGTTCTAGAGTCCCTTGAAAGGAACCTCATACAGGAAGGAAGCCTGATGGTGGGATAGGGCAGTGTGGTGGATGGCGTAATCTCCAGAGGAGAGACCCCTCTCAGCTCAGGAGAAATGGAGGTACACCTCTTCGGTAGGGTAGGGGCGGGGGTTGCTCATAAAAAACCCACACAAACACTGTAGCCCAAAGAAAGAGGGACTTTTACTACTAAGAGGGTCTAATGGCAGGCTGTGAGGCCACTAGTTAGTTAAGATTCCCTGAATCCTCTCCAGAGCCTTCACCATGTAAGAGCCCTGAAAGAGTAGACTGTGGGCGTGAGAGTAGTTAGACGAATAAAACTCACAGAAGTCATTTCCCCTTCTCAAGAGTGAGGCATTTCCCCTCACTATTCCAGCAAGACAATAAGCCTTTTCTACCTGTAGTAAGCCTGCCTTGAGGCAAGAGGAGATTTGGGCAAGAATTTAAGGTTTTGATGAAAGTTTTCAGCATCAAAAGATCCCAAACAAACAACTGTCAATGTGAAAAAGGGAGGTTGGAGTGGAGACCCAAAACTCATCTGGCCTATTGGATATCCCCCCAAAGAAAGGTTGTAAGGAAGGGATGATGCAGCCAAGGTGCAGAATAACAATGAGGAATCACATATCATTCCTCGTGTTCTTGAATGCTTCCTCCTCCCCTTACCATGACCCAGTTCTATCTTATAACTTTGGCTAGACTGGAGAACAATAAGAGTTCTCAACACATGAAATGGAATTCAGGAGAGAAAAACATCTCAGGAATAGTCACTGGAGTAGAGATTAACATGAAGGTAGGCCAGGGAGGAAGAAGAGTGAGAAAGAGGAAACCCTTACAAGGTTGGATATATAGTCACCTCCCAAAGGGGAATGAATAACAGAAATGTAGGTGAAGGGAGACAGCAAATATTGCAAAACAGGAAATAAAAATAACAATATATAATTGATCAAGGATTCATGAAGGGGGAAACACAGGAGAGGGAGTGGGAAAATGAGGAGTTTAAACCAAGGGCTCAAGTAGAAAATATTTTGGAAATGATGATGGCAGCATATGTACACATATGCTTGATACAATTGATGTATAGGATGTTATAAGAGCCGCAAGACCCCCTAGTAACAATGATTTTTTTTTAAAAACTCTGGAAGTGGCTTTTTAATTGTGAAAATGAAATTGTTTTCTGCATGAAAGTGACCTGAGGACATTTCCATCTGAGAGTGTGATTAGGAGAGTTTTGCAGTCTGTCTGAGTTTTATCCATGGGACTGGATGAGCTCCAGCCTATGGGTCGGATGGAGGAGATGGGGGAGGGGGATCTGTGATCTTGCTGAATGCTGCCATTTAATAATGACTTCACCAAAGCTTCCCTGTTTTGTTTTTGCATCCTTACAGAAATGTTGATGGCTAATACAAGTTCATGGAACCAAAGAAGAGGCATATAATTTATTCCCCACACATCTTTCTACATGTGTATTTTGTCCTGCTAAGGGAGGAGGTAGGAAGACATCAGTAGTCTCCTCCATTGGTTGAAGAGTGAGTGAAACCGGTATTTAGATATGGATTGAGAAAGGTGGTTCATTTAGGGGGGACATACACATTCGCCTGGTTCAGGTTTGGCTTTCGTAATTCCCTTGATGTCTGACATGATCTGAGCACAGTGGTTATGTGTTGGACTGAGATCCATCAGGTCAGCAGTTCTAAACTTCCAGCTACCTCATGTGAGAAAGGTAGGACTTTTGATTCTTGTAAACATGTACAGTTTTGGACACTCACAGGAGCTGTTTTACTCTGTCCTATGAGTGCTATGAGTTCCTACCTACTTGATGACAGTGTTTTGAGTTTAATTGATATGATCCACATCTGACTAGATAGTACAAACATTCTTCTGATCTGGAAATGTATGGACCTTCACACTCTATTGCGTCTTGTATCTTCTAGCAGATTCCAGAAGCCTGGGATTTCCATCTACACCTCCACTTGGTAAGAAATGATGAAGTACAAAGGCTGAGCATAAAATTTCAAAAGGCAGTTAGAGAAGACAAAGTATGATACTGTAATGCAAAGAGACGTAGAGCTAGAGAGCCCAAAGCAAACAGCACATCAATAGATCTCAAACTGAGGGAACTGAGGAAAAACGCAAGTCTCACACTGCAATGTCTAATATTTTCCTCTATCGGGAAAATATTGAATGATGCAGGAAGCATCAAAGGAAGATGAAAGGAGTACACAGTCACTGTACAAAAAAAGAACTGGTTGATATGCACCCATTTTAAAAGGCAGCATCTTATTAAGACCCAATATGTCCAAAGGCAGAAGTCTAAGCTGTTTTGAAGACATAGTGAAAACTAAGACTCCAATGGAATACCAATAAAAATATTTTAACAAGCCGATGAAGCACTGAAATTTGGAAATTTGGAAGCTACCAGGCCAGCAGATTGAAAGAAATTCATATTTGGACCAATTCCTAAAAAGAAGGGTGACCCACTAAAATGCTGAGATTATCAAAGAACATTATTAATATTATATGCAACTAAAATTTTATTGAAGATAATTCAACAATGTTCATAGAAGTACATCCAAAGGGAACTGCCAGAAATTCAAGACATAGAGTCACAGATGTCACTGTTGACTTCATTTGGACCTTCACTGAAAGCAGAGGATATTTACTCTGCAAAGACATTTGATTGTGTGGGTCATAACAAATTCTGGATTATCAATGATAAAAAATGAGAATTCCAGAACACTTCATCATGCTTATGTTGAACCTGATCGTGGTCAGGTATTTGTTAAAACAAGGGAATGTTAATTGTTTTAAAACCAAGCAACATATCAGGGTCATATCCTCTCAGCATACTTAGTCATTTTGCACACTGCATAACTGTGAAACTGCACTCTGGGAAGAAGGAGATGGGGTCAGAAGTGGAGAAAAGTTTATTAACGACCTGTAATATGGAGAGGGCACAGCCGTGCTCTTTGGAAGCAAGGAGGACTTGAAGCATGTGCTGGTGAAAATGAAGGACTGCAGCCCTCCGTATGGATTACAGCTCAATGGAAAGGAGAGCAAAATCCTAACAACTGGACCATAGCAACATAATGACAAACGGAGAAGTAGCAATATTGTCAATGATATATTTTCATTGACTCAACAATCAAGGCTGATGGAGGCAGTAGTCAAGAAATCAAAAGACATTGCATTGGGCAGATCTACTGCAAAAGACTTCTTTAAAGGGCTGAAGAGCAAAGAACTTCCCTTGAGAACTCAGGTGTGCCTGACCCAGCCACAGTAAATTTTGGTTGCTTCACTTGAATGTAAAAGTTGGCCCTCACATAAGGACTACTGAGGAAAAATTTAGGCATTTGAATTATGGTGCTAGAAAAGAGTATTGAAAGCACCATGGTCTTCCAGAAGAATAAAACCAACCAGCATGCTCCTTAGAAGTTAGGAGGACCAGACATAGTATCAGATACTTGGACATATTATTAGAGAAGTTCAGTCTTTGGAAAATAACACCATGTTTGGTGAAATTGAATGTCAGTGAAAAAAAAGGAAGACCCTCAACAAGATGGGTTGACAGAGTGGCCAAAATAATGGGCTCAAAGAGAACAACAATTATGACGACAGTGCAGGACTATGTGGGGTTCCCTTCTGTTGTTCATCAGGTTGCTGTGAGTTGCAATTGGCCCTACGGCACCTGACAATAATGGCCCTTGGGACTCCTGAGGGACTTACTGCCTGTCAGAGGACATCCTCTCTCCTGAAGGTTCTTTTCCAAGCCTAGTTTCAAGTGACAGAAATTGGGGGTTTAAAGAAGTCAGTATGGATAAGGTTTCCTTGCTTTTTATGTAGACATGTCTGCACTTCATGGATGACTAGGTTTGCTCATGTGTGTTGCACTCACCCTATTGCACTGTGCTACTAACCACAAAGTCAACCATTTGAAGCCAACAGCTGGTTTATGGGAAAAAGACAAGGTTCTCTACTCCTGTAAAGAGTTACGGTCTTGGAAACTCATGGAGGTAGATCTAAACTTTCCAATTGAGCCACTGTGAGTTGTCATCGATTCCGTGTGAATTGAGGCACTGTCTCTATTCTGCCTTTGGTTAGTGAGGTGGCGGGGGGGTGGGGGAGTGGAAAGGGCCAGGTGAAGAAGAGAGAAGTGACTGGTGGGTAAGAGGATGGTGGGAGTTGACCTAAAGGAGTAGACTGACAGGGGAGAAGGCTCTGCTAGGCCAAACATGACCACCTTTTGATGTCGGCTGGCTCATTTCTATTTGCTCAATGATCTTTTTGTCTTAAACATTTTATTGGGGGCTTGCATAGCTTTTGTCACGATCCATACATAACATCCATTGTCTCAAGCACATTTGTACAGATGTTGCCATCATCGTTTTCAATGATCTTATATGTAGAATTTCCTGTGGTGTCCTTTTAGGTCTACAGTCCTAGGGTGTAGCTACTTTTGATCATCATATTCATAAAGACTCCTGCTTCCCATTGGGACACATGGAAGATGAACCCTGTCTTTCCTATGTGTCAATCATCCAAGTGAACTCTCTCACTGCCCTCATGGAGTTGTTTGCTTCTTTCTGTGGGCTCAGGGCATTTTCTTTATTTGGAATAAAATTTTGAAATACTGATCTATGCGCAGACAATAAAAATGGAATGCTTCTCTTTTCCTCAAAAGGGAGACTAGCATCTGCCAAAATGTTGATATTGTGCAACTTGTCATTCCTTCAAGTATATCACTGAAGAAACATGGTTTGCATGACCCTCCGCATCGGATACTCTTCACAATTCCATGTCCTCCCTCCTCTGTGCGTTCTACTCAAAGAATGTGGTCAGCACATATTATAGTTTCTAATATATAGAGATGTTTAAGATCGTGGACAAATAAGAAACAAAGATTTATTGTAAGTATCTCATGCCCTTGAAAATAAACTTCTTTCTTTTGTTCCATGTTTCAAGATGTACCTTCCTTTAGGAAGTTCTGTCCCTCTTCATTCTTTATCTCTTGGATTTTATTTATGTTTATGTTAGTTCAGGTTGAGTAGAGGAACAAATTCATAGACATTCATATGTGTAAGGGAAAACTTTATATTTAGAAAACATCTTGACCCAGTCCACTCCAGTTAGAATCCCTAAGTCTGATATTAGCCCATATGCTGTACATAATTCTATAAAGTCCTCTTCAGATTCACGCAACATATGCAATGACACTGAATGCAAGATGATCACAGACCAGTAGGTGGAAAGTCTTGTGGATCTGGTGGTAGTAGAGACATCTTTGTCCTGGCAGAGGTCTCCATTTGGCTCCTTCAGCTCCATGGCAGAGATCCATGAGTCTCATCAACAGAAATGTCTCACAGGGAGTGAGCATGTGCCCCCCCCCCAATTCCAGCAAGTTATTTATCTGCTTAGTGCCTCCAAATGAGGTCATCAAGTTGTGACCTGACTGACAGGCTAAACTCCACCCATCACTATTAAGTCTCACATTAACAACAGATTATGTAACTACCACAATATCAATGTCCCACTTACTCCATGAAGTCTGATTTTTTTTTCTTCATCTCAATTCTTTTTCTTATGAACTTCCTTGCCATCAGAACCCCAAACATGCCCCAATCCTTTTTTTTAATCATTTGGATAGCAGCTGAACTCTGTAAAACATAGTGTGTGGGTCACAGCTGGCCTCCTGTGGCTCACAAGGTCAATTACAACAAAGAAGAGTTCAGGCATGCCTCTACCCTTTATACTATATGTTTGTATCCACTCTCCAACCCAACAGTGGTGTCAACTTTTCATTCACTTGGTTTGCAGTGGCCACCCACCCAAGATTCACAGATGGTCTTCCTGATTCTTGTGTTGATGAGGGAAGCATTGGCCAAAATCAAGGTGCCAGAAATGGATGGAACACTGATTGAGATGTTTCAACAATCTATTGAGGCACTGGAAATACTCACTAATCTATTGCAGGAAATTTGGGTGACAGCTACTTGGCCAACTGATGGAAAGCAATCCATATTTGTACCCATTTCAAAGAAAGGATTTTTCAATAGAATGTTCAAATGATAGAGCAACAGTCATTCATATTGCAGTCAAGTTAACTTTTGTTGAAGATCATCCAACAATGCTTGCAGCAATACCTGATCATGCAGCTGCATGAAGCTCAGAGAGGATTCAGAAGATCATATGGAACAAGGGAAATTACTGATGTCAGATGGATCTCGGCTATAAGCAGATAAAACCAGAAAGATGTCTACTTGTGTCTTATTGACTGTGGGAAGGTAGTCAAGTCTGTGGATCATAATAAACTATGATAGCGTTGAGAAGAATGGGGATTCTTGAACATCATTGCATTCATTAGAACTTGTACATGGATCAAGAGGCAGTTGTGCCAATAGAACAAATGAATGCAGCGTGGTTTAAAATCAGGAAAAGTGTGTATCAGGGTAGCATCTCCACACCTTGTTCAATCTATTTGCTGAGAAAATCATCAGAGAAACTGGATAATATGAAGAAGAATATGGCGTCAAGATCGGAAGAAGTCATATTAACAACCTTCACCTGCAGATGAAATAACTTTGCTTGCTAAAAATGAGGAGAACCGATGCACTAATGCAGATCAAGGATTGCAGCATTCAATATAGATTACACTTTAAAGTACAGAAGACCACAATCCTCATGGGTAGACCAACAGGTAGTCTTCTGATTCGTAAATGGAGAAAAGGTTGAAATTGTCAAAGATTCTGTCTCACTTGACTCCACAATTAAAGCTCATGGAAGTAGCAGGCAAGAGATCGAAAGACAAGTTGTATTAGGTAAATATGATTTACAAGACTTCCTTTGATTATTAAAATACAAAGATGTTACACTTTGAGAACTAGGTTGGGCTTGACCCAAGCAGTGGTAGTTTCAGCTACCTCATATACATGTGAGAGTTGGACACTGACTTAGAAGCACCAAAGAAGGACTGATGCATTTGAATCATGCTGGAGAAGAATACCGAAAGTACCATAGACTGCTAAAAGAGCAAACAATTATGTCTTGGAAGAAGTATGCCCAGAGAGCTCCTTAAAGGGAAGGATGGTAATACTTTGTCTTACATGCTTTGGACATGTTGTCAAGAGAGACCAGGCCCTAGAGAAAGATATCATGCTTGGCATAGAGGCAGGCCCTCAAGGAGTTGGATTGACCCAGAGACTGCACTGATTGGGACTGACTGTAAGACTGGCAGAGGACTGGGCAATACTTCACTCTGTTGTGCACAGGGTCACTCCGGGTTGGACCTGCCTAGATGATACCTAACAAAAACAACAACAAAAACAAGGGTAGCTAACCAGTTATATAATCCATGGGAGAAATTCTCCGGATACTCTTCTTGAGTCAGGACAGTTTCTTTGTTGCATTTCCTACACAACCGTTTGTCTCTGTCTCTATGTCTCCTAACCTGACAGGCGTACTTGCTCCTTGGGTTGGCAATTTCACTACTGTTTTTCATGGTCCTGCTCCTGGTTCTGCTGCTGCTGTTCTTCTACTGCTCCTCTGGCTGTCAAAGCTGTCTCCTGGTTCAAACAGGCTCACTATCCAGGGATCTCAGAGTGTCTAGAGTGTCCATTGAGTAGACTCCACTCCTCGACCTTTTAGTTTGCTGTGGAATTTCCCCCTTCTGGCTTTAAAGGGACTTTGGTGGCATCATGGTTATCAAGCAGGCTGCTAACTTCAAGGTCAGCAGTTGAAAACCAACAGCCGCTATGAGGGAGAAAGACAGGGCATTCTACTCCCATGAAGAGTTACAGGCTGGGAACCTCACAGGGGCAGTGGTATCCTGTCACATGAACTCCTTGTGCATCAGCATCAACTCTGTGCCAGGGAATGTGGTTTTGGTCCCTGCTTCTCAGATGGCTGATTTTATACCCAGCAGGATGGTAATCACAGCCAGGTGAACCATCACTCACATACTCATTTTGGTATCTTCCCTCACTTTCTTCTCTTGATCCATCAGGACAAGGTCGTTTGGTGGGAGTTACAGAGACTAGGACTAGAACATCCACACCAAATAATTCACTATCTGGAAATTCCTACCTTTGTCAAACATTGGGCATTAATCAATTGTGACTTGTGTGTCAAAAATGTTAACATTTCTAAGAAAGTTACATGACTCTCAGGCAGGCTCATTTTAAAATGCTCTAAGAAAACATTAAAAAGACACACAACCCTTTTATGTTTTTTCACTCAGTATGTGGACACTCTCCATGCAGTTTAGCTCTTAAATTTATTTAGCTTTATAATGATAAAAGTACTCCAATTAATACCAATTTGAAACAAGGCATTGAAATGGAAACTAAAGATGAATTGCATGGTCCTATGCAAACAGAGCATTGAATTATTTTTTAAAAAGTAAATTAACTGTCATATCTTGACCCATAAGGCTACCAGTGATAGGTAAATGACATTGCCAGGTCTTCTACGGTGACTTGAATCAATCTGTGCTTTTTATTGAAGTTGAGCCTACTTAATTATATAATTTTGAGATGTTCGAGTCTAATTTCACTAAAATTAACTAAAAAACTATAGCGAATGCAGGATTACTGGTGGAAAGGGAGCACATGGATGATACAATAACAGGAACAGGAACAGCGTAGCAGACTTTTGTACTGCAAGACTAGACCATGCCATACATGGCCTTTGTGGGTAAGGAAAATGCTCTGGGATTGTATGCATGTGTGTAGTTGACTGGGTACCCACTCTAGGTTTGCCATGGGCTAGAACCGGCTGTATGGAAGCAAGGTTATAGAGATGTCTGTTACTGATTTAATATTTCAGCCTATGGACAACACACACATCAAATGGCTGTGACCACCAACCAAGGATTAGCTGTTGAAAACACAAGCTTACCCAAGCCAAGTGCTCATTGATCAGAATGAAAATACCAGGCTTGCTCTTGATATGTGATGAGCTTCTCTTGGGTCTTAGTCATCACAGAGTTCTGAACAAGAACAGAAGGCTAGAGCTGGCTCACACCAAAGCAGGAAACCCTTCGGCACCAACAGCTGAGTTTTGTCTCATCTCCTTTTCTAGTTTCCCTAAAATCCGATGTTTTATCTGAGAGATATTCAGTTGTGTGTTTTTTTAGCAATTATATTAGTTCTCTTTTACCACAGTAATTCTGCTTAGATAATCACTCTATAGTCAATGTCCTAAAATAAAATCAAACACATATTTATTGTGCCTCCTAAGAGAGTCAATGAACTAACCGGTTTGGCCTGAACGCAGACTCACCGACATTTCCAGCAGAATGTGGGCTTGGAACTGAGCAAGGATGGTTTCGGCTTGAAACACCTTTTATCCATGCTCTATTCCAGGCTTGTTCGCCCCACCCCACCCTCAAAACATGGTTCTCAGACAGCCTATGCCATGGATGCCTAAGTATCTGGAAAGAGCGTAGGTCCTTTGTCCCCACTCAAAACCTTCTGACCCAGAATTTGCAAGGGGAGGGGCTCCTTGGTGACTGAAAACAAGAGTGATCATGACACAGGTGTTCACTGTTTGATCCACAGCCTCCCTATTTGATGAAAAACATCATTCCTCTATGCTCAGACGGACAGTTTCACAAGCAGTGTGCCCAGGTGACATAGGACAGGGGTTGGCAAATTCTTGGGATGGAAGAGCCAATACAGTCCCTCCTAACAAATTTAAAATCACTCAAGAGTCTTAAATATGTTTTTCAAACACATGAAATCCCTGTGCTCTGAAATAATAACCTTCAAATATTTTCAATGCTACTTCAGAGCTGCTTGTGCACCCTGAAAGAGTCGCATAGGACTTGTGAACTGCAGTTTACCGACCATTGACCTAGGAGAGTATCTAAACACATATTTGGTTTTTTCCATCCATCAAAACATCATAAAAAAAACAGAAACAAACAAACAAAAAGTCATGGTTTGGACATGTGTTGTCACAAGAACGCCATTACTCTGAACCACGCTTTCCTTACCTTGGTAGGTATTGAATGGGGTTCTGCTTCAGTTCCCCATAGACCTATGCTCCTCTCGGTGGGCAGGATGAGACATTAAAATGCCAGGGTGATCGAGTCACCTTCTTGACAAAGTCCTCTAATAGTATCCACATGTCACTCCCCACATCACAGCCAGTTATGGCAGTGGTTTAGGGGACTCTGCACCGCCGGCCTTTGAATGGCCTCTCCAGCCACAGAGGCTTCCCCAGCTCTGCCCGGAAGGGAGCAATGCTCTTGCTGCAGGGGCTGTGACAGAGGCCGAAACCCTAGCTAGCATCAGGTCCGACTCCCTCCCCAGGCAGCCCTGTGGCTCAGAGGTTATGTAATTCGCTGAGACAAGCCTTGTGGGGCTAAATGTCCAGCTGTTCTGAGGGAAGCAGAGGCGGCAGTCTATTTCCCTAAAGATTTACAGCTGCTGCAATCATGCAGCGAGGCCTTTTCTCTCAAGGGGTTGCTGGGAGCTGGAAACAACACAAATGGTAGGGGGTTTGGTTTGGTTTGGGGATTCTCAGCATTTTCAGCTCTTTGATCTCTCTCTCTCTCTTTCTCATCTCATCTTTCTCGCTCGCTCGCTCTCCTCTTGCCTGTGCTGCAGTTCTTGTGGTTAAGTGCCATGTGTCAGTTCTGACCCACAGCGACCCTGACTCTCAGACCGACAGAGTGCTGCCGGCTCCTGCCCCTTCCTTACGATGGCTCGCACGCGTGCGCACGCTGGGGCAGCCACGGGGCCCGTCCATCTCGTGGAATGCCTCCCTCTTTTCCGATTTTCCCCTATTTAACCCAACACGCTGTTGTTCTTCTGCAGACCCTGGTCTCTCCTGAAAACAGGGCCAAACCGTGGAATACTGACCTCACCCTTTGGCCTCTACGCAGCACTGGCTGCTCGTCTTCCAGCACAGATTAGTTTGTCCTTTTAGTAGTCCGTGGTCCTCTCAATATGCATTCTTATTGATCGAGTTTATTTCTTACCATCTGCTAGCATGAGACAAGCATTTAACATTTTTTAAAATTTATGCCATGTCTCAAGTGCCCACAAGACTGCCCCGCATGTAACAGGAGGATAGCAGAGTTAAAAACATGTTTATGAAAGGATCACGTGAATCCACGGCTACATTCAGATGTAAAGCACATGATATATTACCAAAGAAAAACATATGATTTGACAACAAACAGGCCCATATTGGAACACGGAGGGGCTGGAGAGAAATTAGAATGGCCTGGCTCAGACGATGTGTGAGTTAAGTTCATCTTAGCAGCGTCCAGGAGATGGCGCGCTTACACAAGTCACCAGGCCTGCGAGCCCCTTAAGTGCAGCAGCTTTCCTTGGGAGCCGCTGCTTCTCCTCCTGTGATGACACTGGTGACCCTGACGCTATTGTGCAACGCGGACTCGAGGGCACTTTCAGGGTTGTGTTCCTGAAATGTCTACTTCCCAGTGGAGAAGGACTTGAGAGCCCTGCTTTGCAGCTGTGGGGACATCAGCTGGCAGGTGTTGGGGTCCCGGCCTGGCTTAGCTCTGAAGAGAATGCCCCAATGCCAGGGCTTGGTAAGGCCAACCTGTGCTTGGGGCGGCTTTGAGATCTCTATCAGGGGGTGGGCTCTCAAAGCCCTGGCTGCTTTCCACGGCCGTTTACTGGGGTCCTTTTCCGGACCCATGTCACAAATCTTAACACTGGGTATACGGGCAAAGACTCCTCTTTCCAAGTGCCTGGTGTTTGCTACTTGCCAGGAAGAGTCCCTGGGGTGGGGGCGCATTTTATGGTTAACGTGCTCGGCTGCTCGCCCGAAGTTGGGGGTGAAATCTAGTAAGAGGCACATCGGAAGAGAAGTTCTTTTAAAAATCCAACCACCGAAAACCCTGCAGAGCATCGTTTTAGGCTGATATCCCGGAGAAAAGCGAGCTCAGGGGTTCCCAGTTACAGGCAAGACAAACCGAGGTTTTTGGGTACCTAAAGCAGCCTCAAGTGGATGCCTATTTTACACAGAAGGAAACCAAGGTTTCCTAAGGTCAGTCGAGACCATCAGAAAGCCTAAGCATTACTCTCTCTAGTACTTCAAAGAAGCCAGGCTACAAACTCTGAGAGGGAAGGGAAGCCAGTTTCCAGCTCTTTCATAGACATAGTGGTAGAGGAATTTAGAGAAGGGGTGGGTGGGGGGTGGGGGGATCAGATTATAAGATTTATTGAAATGAAAAGGTGGACAGTTCGCAATAGGGGAATATCTTTTAGTCCCTAAGTGAGTCTATATTTGTTTGATTTGGTTTTTCTTTTATAGAGAAACACTTATTCCCAGCTATTCCTGGGGGATTTTCCAGAGCAGTTCTTCCCACACTTTAGTGTTACAAAGGTTAGGGTCTGCTCGGGCAGGTCTGCACCGGGGGCCTAGCATCCTGAATTTCCACAATCTGCCACAGAAGGAGGACGTGGCTGGTGTGTGGACCACGCTCTGAGCAGTCAGAGGAGAAAGCAGGAGTCAGTCCATTGCCCATTTTCATATGATCCTTGAGCTAGGAAAGGTGCTTATCTTTTTAATGTGTTGTGTAAACACACACACACACACACACACACTCAACATCAATGATCCAGATTGCATGTGGTTCATGAAACTGAAGTGACATACCATCTGATCCTGTACAGAAAATGCTTGCCAGCTTTTGGCCTAAGGTAACAGTGATGACCACTTTCAACCCCCCCTCCCCACCCCTGCTAGAAGAGAAAATTATCTTAACAGACTTTGCAAGACAGAACAACCCATCCTCTCCCCCTCCCTTTGGGCTGGTCACCTGCATAAGACATATATTAT
>PVJH01012659.1:0-63467 GCA_004026705.1 Nesogale talazaci
TGAAAATTGTCAAATTTAATTGTGAAAAAATTCATACTCTTTGTGTTGCATTATCTTTATTCAGATCCTATAAATTAAGGAATTTATCAACTTGATTACTTATAAAATAGAGCCATAAAACAATTTTAATAGCTTTTAATTTAATTTTAGCAAAATTATAGAGATAATGCAGCTCTAATATTAAAAATGTATGATAATAACAGTCTGTATTTCACTTATTATAAGAAATTAATAGCATCACCTTGGGGGAGGTCAGCAAAACTTCCACTGTGCTTTTCAGTTTTTAGATAACTGAGCCAATTAGACAGAATTATTTAAAAATAAGGTACCATATCTAGTGACAGTGTACACATTACAATGAAATTTCTTCTGTCCTTGTTGTAGCTATTAAGTGCCATAAGTGCCATTGAGTCATTTTTAACTCAAAGTAACCATATTTTCAAGACTAAGAAACACAAGCCAGTTTTCCACAAAATATCCAATCATTCTTAGTTTTGAATGCATTCTTGCAGACAATTTATTAATACATACTTCTATAAATCATTCTCTCTCTCTCTCTCTCTCTGTCTGTCTTTTATGACCTTCTACTTTATCAAACATAATGTCCTTTTCCTGGAACTGTTCTGTCCTGATAGCATGTCTAAGGACATGATTGACATTTCATTATCTTTTCTTCTAAGAAACATTCTCACTGTACTTCTAAGGTAGATTATTTATTTTTTGGAAGTCCAAGAAACTTTAAATATTCTTTGCCAACAGGCCTATTCAAATGTATTTATTGTACCTTGATCATATATATTCATTACCCAGCTTTCATATTGGTATGAGATAATTAAAAGTATCATGGCTTGGGTCAGACTTAATCCTCATAAAGATAACTTTTTTTAACATGTTGAAGAAGTCTTGTGCAGTTGATTTATCTAATGCCATGTGTTGTTTGATCTTTAAATTGTTTCTTCCATGTTCATCGATGTGTATTCAAGAAGGATGAAATCCTTGACATTAATTTTTTCTCCTTTAGTCAGGATGTTACCTATTGATCTGGAGTGAAAGATTTTACACAATTCACATTGAGGTGTACTGTCTAAAGAAGTCTGTCATTTTTTTTATCTTCAGCAGCATGCTTTTCATGTCCTTTTCACTTTTAGTAAGCAAGGTTGTATCATTTGCTTATTGGTGATTGCTATTTATCCTCCCTGCAATCGTGATGCCACATTTTTCTTCATATAGTACAGCTTCTTCTATTATTTGTTCACTGTACACATAGTCAAGTACAAGAAGAGCTTGAAATCAATGGATTGAAATAGTGGTGACAACAATAGGCTAAAATATAGGAGCATTTTGGAGGATGGCTCAGGAGAAGATAGTGCCTTGTTCTGTTGTACATGGGTCGCAAGGAGTTGGAATCAACTTAACACTAAACAGTATACAGCTTGAATTTACATTAAAAGGCAAAAGGCTGCAAACTTGATGTCCACCTTTACTGATTTTAAACCTTGTAAGATCTGGCTCTATTCTAGTAACTGCCTCATGGTATATAATACATGCTCTGCATTAGCTAATGACACGTCCTGGAATATCATTTATTTGCAATAGCATCAATAATTTGTTTTGAACGACACAGTGGAGTACCTTTGTATAGTCAACAAAGCACAAGAAAACATCTTTCTATCATTTTTAGTTTTATGTGAAGATCCATCAGAAGCAAAGATTGTTATTCTATGACCTATTCTATTTTTGTCTTACTGTGGTGGTTTGTGTATTTCTGTGATGTTGGCAGGTATGTTACTATTATACCAAATCCAAACAGGATCTCCCAAATTTAACAGGTTTCACTGGAGCTTCCATGCTGAGAACAGATTACGAAGAAGAAACAGATGATTCACATCAGAGGAATTAATCAGTGGATAGTTTCAAAACATTGTTAGTGACTGCACACCACATGAAAGAAGTGAAACTTCATCAGATATGAGTCCTTCAGATCCAAAGGGATTCAAAATATGACTGAGGGTGAGTTGGTTTTTCTTTTTTAAAATCACTTTTATTTATTTATTTTTTTTAATTTAGGCATCACTGCCCTCAGGTGGTGGGAGTCTGATGCCCAGCCTTTGCTCCTGGGAGCCGGAATTGAACTTCCATCCCAGTGGGCCGCAGTCCCGCGCACAACCACTACGCCACTGGGGCTCAGCCCTAAAATCACTTTATTGGGGGCTCGTACAACTCTTATCCTAATCCATCCATCCATCCAATGTCTCAGGCATATTTGTACATTTGTTGCCATCATTATTCTCAAATATTTGCTTTTATTTTGAGCCCTTGAAATCAGCTCCTCATTTTCCTCTTTTCCCCCACTCCCTCCCTCATGAATTCTTCATAATTTATAAATTATTTTTATTTTGACATTTCTTAACCTGTCCGACAACTACCTTCACCCACTCTTCTATTGTCCATCCCCCAGGGGCAGGGTTACATGTTGATCCTTGTGATTCATTCCTCCTTTCTACCCCACCTTCCTTCCACACTCCCAGTGTAGCCACTCTCACCACTGGTCCCTGAGGGGCTCATTTGTCTTGGATTCCCCAGGCTTCCACTTCCTCTCTGTACCAGTGTACATCCTCTGGTATAGCTGAATTTGTAAGATAGAATTGGGATCATGATAGTGGGATGGGGGCAGAGGGGCACTAAAGAACTAGAGGAAAGTTGTATGTTTCATCATTGCTTTTCAAAGGAGAATTGACTGTAATGATACAAAAGGCCACGAGAAGCAGCAGCTATGTGTCAATCAATAATTGGAATTTGAAATGTACAAAGTATATATCTAGGAAAATTGGAAGTTGTCAAAAATTGGATAGATTTAAAAATTCTTGGCATTAGTGGGCTAAAATATACGGGAATTGGTTATTTTGAATCAGAAAATCACATGGTTTACTATGTTGGAAATGACACCATCAAGAAAGATGGTATTACATTCATTGTTAAAAAAAGAGCTCTCTTGAGTTCAATGCTGTCTGCGATAGGAAAATGTCTATACATATGGAAGGAAATTTAATCAATGCATATATTATTCAAATTTATGCACCAACCATTATTGGTAGTGATGAAAAAAAATAAAGAATTCTATCAATGTCTTCAGTCTGAAATTGGTCAAACATGCAATCAAGATTCATTGATGATCACTGGCAATTGAAATGAAAAGTTTGAAACAAACAGTCAGAAAAAGTACTTGGAAAATATTGTCTTTGGGACAGAAACAACTATGGAGAGTGCATGATGGAATTTTGTAAGACCAAAGACTTCATTGCAAATACCTTTTTGAGGTGGTGACTAAAGAGTGGTGATTAAAAAATTGACTACATTCATGGAAAGAGATCATGGAGAAGCTCAAAATCAGAAACTAAACCAAACCACTAACTGTCCATATGTAAGTTCATGCTGAAGTTGAATAAGATTAAAACAAATCAATGAGAAGCCAAATACAACATTGAGCCTATGCCACCTGATTTGTGAGAGCATCCCATGAAGAGAAAGAAAGTAAATATCAAAGAGAATGTCAGGAGAAAATCTGAACCTTGCTCTTAATCATAGAGTGCCCTATTTCCTACGGGAAATAGAAAAAAATAAAGAAGTCAAAAAACTGAACAGAAAATTTCAATGGGCAGCTTACTAAGACCAAGTCAGATTTATAATGAAATTTGTGAGGACCTAGAATTAGAAAAATAAAAGGGACAAACACTTGACATATTTGAAACTGAATGAACTCAAGAAAAGAATTCAAGCCTCAAGTTCAATATTGAAACATTCTATGGTCAAAATATGTAATGAGTCAGGAAGTCTGAAAAAGAGATGGAAAGAATGCTCACACATTGTACCAAGAGAACTGGCTGATATTCCATATTTTAGGAGGTGGCAGGTGAGCAAAGAACCAATGATGCTAAAGGATGAAGTTCAAGTTGCACTGAAAGAATTAGCCCAAACCAAGGTTCCAGTAAGCAATGGAATATCAATTAAACTGCTTCAATAAGCTTATGAAGCAGTGGAAGTACTCATTCATCTATGCCAAGAAATTTGGAAAATAGCTCCTTGGAAAAATTACAAGAAAAAATAGATATCTGTGACCATTCTAAATAAAGGAAATCCAACAGAATCTGCAAATTGTAGACCAATTTCATTAATATCATATGGAAGTAAAATTTTCCTGGAGATAATCTAACAATAATTGTAGCAGTACATTAGCAGGAAGCTGGTAGATGTTCAGTTCAGACTCAGAAGAGGACATGGAAAAGGAAGCTCATGATTGATGTTAGATGAACCGTGGCTGAAAGAAGAGAATACCGGAAAGATGTTTGCAGGGGGGTCTTCCAGATTTCTTAGTATTGAAAACTTCCAGCATTGCATTCCTTTGCTGAGCTCAGACTTTGCTTTTAAGCAAATCTTTCAGTATAGCTTGGGTGGTAGATATATAATCATTTGTCAATTTGAGGATTAAGGGTGAAGGGGTGGAGTCTACTCTGTTAATTGGATCATAGCCAAGAAGGCTTCTGTGTGAGCATATCCTTCCCCTAAGAATTCTGGGGATTTCCAGTATTTCCTCCTTGGAGCTAGGAGACTCTCTGTTCACTTCCTGTGAGACATCCCTGAGGAGAAGTCTCATGGACCTACCTTGATGCAGCCCTGGGAACTAGAGTAACCACATTGAGACTCCTGCCAGTGCCGAGAGGCTTACAACACCACTGAATCCAAAGACTTTCTACCCACTGACCTATGATGATTCTGCATTTGGCATCATTGTATGTGTTTCATGAGTCTGAAGAGGACTTTACAGACTGATACTGGACATTTGGAGTAATATTGGCCTTACGGATTTGGTCTGGATTGGGTTGGGATGTTTTCTCAATGTTCAATTGTTTTTGTATATAAACCTCTTTCTTATAAACATACATATGTCTATGAATTTGTTTCCCTAGACAATGTATCTCAGCAGGCAGAAATCATTGTTCTCTGGAATCTATGAGGGTTTCTTTGATGTTCTGGATAACTTCGGTAACAGACAGGATGAGGATCCAGCATCCATGTCTCTTCTTTGCTTTGGTTTTTGCTGTGAAGACACAATCAAAGAGCCCCTCCCTTTGAGGTGTCAGTAACCTGGAAACAGAACTATGATTAATTATGGTTTCTTCATCTCTTCTGTGTCCTTCTTCTTTCTCCCAAAGTGGCTGCATCCTCCTAAGGGGAGCCCATTAGCTTTATTCTGCAAAACTTTAAAATATAGCCCTTTTTCCAGGTGACAATTAAACCTGGATCCCAAACAAGATTGCTGTTTTCCTGGGACTTCTTAGGATGAGCTTTCTCTGTAGAAGTGAAAATGTGTTTATCCGCCCTAATATTGTTACAAGCTTTTAGTAAGGAGAAAAAAATTTTGGTTAAAATGACGCAATGCCATTTGTCACACACGGGATTATTTTTCTCCCCCTTTTAAGAGTGGAGGGAACTTGCCTGATTTCAAACCAGTGGAACTTGTTAGGTAGACTTCACTTATGTAAATTTGGCTTCCAGCTCTCAGAGGATCTAGAAAGCTGACTAATTGGGAGAGCTTACCATGATCTGGATGATTTGAAAGAATGAAAAAGCCCTTAATAAATTTGTTCAGCTGTTCCTTAACTAATTTGGCAATCAGACATTTTTTCCCCTCTCAGTTTACCAATAAAGTTACAGACTCAATTACTTCTCTCATTCCTTCCATGCTGGGTTTAGAGAAAGTTAATGGGCAGGTCTTAGGTCCTCCTGAATACCATATGACATCATATGGAGACCTGAAAACTTTTTCCTTTCAATTTCTAAATCCACATGGTGGCACTACTGTTTCCCTATAATACCATTGCAAAAGACCCCTTCATTTAAAGGGTGGTCAGACTTCTCAAGCACTCTTCTTTTCTGCTTCCATTCCCATCAGAGTGTCCCAGTACTCGGATACAAGTGTACAGGCAGATTCCAGTCAGGGGTCAATTCACTGGTGCCTCTATGCTGACTCCCACATGTGTAGCCACAGGAGAATGCCATGCTGCCTGCAAAGTCAGGATCCAAGGTGTATTAGTCTGGGATGACTAGAGAAACAAATTCATAGACACTCCTATGTATATAAGAAAGAGCTTAATATAAAAGAGCAACTATATATTATATTAAGGAAACCTCACAGCCCAGTCCACAGCAGGGCCAAAAGTCCTCTAGTAAGTAGCCCATATGTTGATACCAGTCCATAAATTCCACTTTAGACTCATGCAGCCATGCAATAATACCGAATGAAAGAAGGTGGCCGGCTGGTGAGTGGGAAGCCTTGTGGATCCAGTGGTGGTGGAAGTAGCTCAGCACTGACATGGGTCTTCACATGGCTCCTCCAGCTCCAGGGTTCTGGTTCTATCAATATGTCTCCATGTGGCTTGTCAACAGGAAAGTTTCTCAAGGAGTGATTGAGTGTGTGTATTGCTTCCAGTGAGCTGTTTATATCTGTAGCACCTTCAAATGAGGTCACCGAGCTATAACCTGGTTGACAGGCTAACCTCTACCCCTTCATTCGTAACAGTCTTAAATTGACACCAAATTATGTAACTACCACACAAAGTCATCATGGTGTTTATACCGTGGCATAGTAGCTCACCAAGAGTGGAGTAGAACATATTAGCAGTTTCTACCTAAGAATTTAAAATTGGGTTTATTGTCCCAGATTTTTGTTTCCCTACAATCATTGTTTAGTATCCCTTCCCAAGGTGAGTTTGATCCTCCCCATCCACCCACCACACTCTCCAAAAGCAATATGCACGTCTCTTCTTAATTTTTTAGCAAGAGTTCTTCTACTCCTGTGGACGGTCCATTAATTTATCACAGCTTTGTCTCAACATTATAAAGCATCAAGTGCATGGTCTTCCCTTTTCTCCCTCTAGCCAAGGGGAGGTCTCTCATTCAAGGTGATTCTTGTGAAGTGCTCATAAAGGAGGTGATATATGATTTATGGCTGGCATGTGATCTTCTACTCTTTTGTTCAGTACCTGGTCCTTAAGACTTTTTAATTGGCATTACTTCTTATAGTTATTGGCTCATACAGTGTTTGTCGAAGAAGATATTTCTATAAAATTTCCATACAATGTTCTTGAGTATTAGCATAGTGGCCCCATGTAAAAAAAGAAAAAGACTATGTGTTAGTCCAGGTAGGCTAGAGGAACAAATTTCATAGACATGCACGTTGATATAAGGAAAAGGTTTATATACAAGAGGTACAGGACATTGAGTCCAGTCAAGTTCAAAGTCATAAGTCCGATATTTACCCATTTACCCATTACCTATGATGTCTCCTTCCAACTCATAAAGTCCCAGGTCAGTGGGTGCAGAATCTTGGCACTGGCAGGGGTCTCCACATGGCTCCTGGCTTCCAGGGCTCAGGGTCCATCAACAGCAGAAGCAACTCATCGCTGGCAGACGTCTCCATGTGGCCGCCCAAGCTTCAGAGTTCTGGCTCCATTAGGACAAAGCCATGTGGACACCGCCAGCTCCTCCAGCTTCTCGGATGCTGCTGTCTTGTCTTGTCCATGATTCATCATCTCTCAGACTAACTCCCAACAACTGGGGAAGATAGTTTCTCATCTTCACGAGGGAAATACGGTGAGATTTCCCAGAAGTCTCAGGAGAAAGCCATGTCCACACGGAGGCCTCATTGGCTATTCAATGGCTATCTCCAGATTAATAGGCTAGACACCACTCCTACATTTCAATCAAAAAATTAACATAAACACATGACTGTCACAGACTAGATTTGTTAAATGTGAAAATTTTCATCTGATTTGTTATGTAAGTAATTCATCATTCCCTATCTAGGTATTTTCACTGAACAACATAAAAATGATTGATATTAATATGTTTTACGGAACCTAATCCAATGGCTAAACATTTATTCTTTACATAGTTGGAATCAGTTCTTATGTTCCTGTGTCTCTGTGTGTCAAAACCCACCAAATTAAAAGGTCAGGCTCAATTTAGATTAGGCAAAGTTTTGTACCAACTATTTCATTTCTTATATCTGGGTACAATTTATATTGTAATTCTCAGTTGTGAAAAATTAATCCCTTTAATTAATGTATTAAACAAAAGGTAATAAAACATTCCTAACTTTCAACTGGTAGAATAATATTAAAATAAGACTAGAAATAAATGGATTTGGGATTTGTAAGGAAAGAAGAGTGCACATGTAGTTTTCAGCAACACAAATGTGAGTTTAAAATGAAGTCATTTGAAAATAATTTTGATTTACAGTAGGTGAATCCAATGCAATGATTCTAAAACCAAATACTTCCAAAATTCTGTTGTTACTAAAAAACTACTGTATCAGATAAATGTTTCCAAGATCAGGCACTATAAAACATAGGTTTCCTACCACTTATGGAAGATGTGAACAGAGGTAGCCTGAGTTGAAGTTGATAACTCCCCACACACAACCCTAACCTTCCGTACACTAGGCACAGCAGAACCCCAGACTTTGATGCTAATCTGTTCTAAAAGAAGAACCCAAATATGATGCAGTCAATTTCCAAATCACTTCTCCCCATAAGAAGTAACTGAAAATGGATTAATCTATTCTCAACACCATTCTTAACCTAAGCATGCTTTTTTTTTTGTGGGCATCACTGCCTCTGGTGGTTGTGGGCGCTACCCGGGGCCACCCCTGAATTTGAACCGCCAAGCCCGCGGGCTGCAGTCCCGCACCCAACCACTTACGCCACCGGGGCACAGCCCACTAAGCATGCTTTTAATACAAAATATTACACAGAAATTGCAAAATAAATAAATTGCAGAATTAAGTAATATAATTTAAATAAGAAACACAACATTTAAAAAGTTTTTAACAACTTTTGACTCATACCTTGAGATTGGTGAGGATTTGGATGGAAGTGTGCAAAGAGTCAATGCTTGGAAGAATTCTTGCAGAAAGTTTTTTCCTTTTTTCACTAGAACCTGGCTGGCTTTCTCTAATAAGAAAAAAACATTCTGTCTAAGGTGGTCCACTTTGGCAATTCAATTCCTTAACTGTTTTCTAAAAGGGTTTACTAAATTATCATCAACAATGTCGACAATACAGTTAATCGGTTCCTTATCATGATGATTCCTTTCAAAAACCTTTCTTAGGATCCTTGTCTTTTTAAATTTAAAAACAGTACAAAAACCCCCACAAAGTCTAAGAAAATTATAGCAAAATTTTGGAAAACAGGCACAAAAGTTTTAAACAACATGTATTAACAACATCAACTGACACCAAGTGACCGAAACACAAACTGCTTTTGTTTTAAAAAATCAGGTGGAGTTGGGTTGGAGTCTGATGTTTACTTTGAGCACCGAGGCAAAATTTCCTTAACATTTTATGCTGAAATCCAATTGTATTCTACGAACTGATGGGTTCGACTGTATCTGGAGTGTGTATGGAGTTTTGTGACATTTCTTGGTTCTAAATTCAGCAACATTCTTTAGATTCTACAGCAGAAGAATTTTGTGGTTGTCCCAGGAAGCAGTTCTGTAATTCTTTGATGTCTAATAAACTCAACATCCCATATGAAGTGATGAATTGTTCTAGTGAGTGTAAAGAGGGATGTGCCGCATGCCATCATTCAGGACAATCAGGCTTTGTTGAATTCATTTTCAGACTTAAAAGTGTTAAAAGAGAGCATACAGCCTAAGTAGATACAATTATCAGCTGTTTATAAATCCATCATTCCAGTATATAATTATCTATAAGAGAAAGTATTTATCATTTTAACCCTATGTAGATTCAATAAAGGTATCTATTAAGAGTTACCAAAGAAGTTAATAGCAATAGAATACAATTTCAACTTTATGATATTTAGGTTTTCAGTGTTCAATAACAATTCCACAACTTTTATGAAACCAGAAAAGCTTAAGTTTATAGAATTAAAAACTGTCTGTGAAAACCTAATGTAAGAAAATAATCATTGGTAAAATGGTCCTTGAATTGTCTCATCATTTTATTGCCCATGAACAAATACTAATAATACTGATAGTACTGGGGGTTAAAGTAGGAGAAGCAAAACACCCTCGAGATAACAGAAGAAACATTGTATCGCCAAGAGACTCTTAAGAGAAAAGCATACTTGTAGTAAATAAGTTGGCATTGACAAAAATTTAATTGTATAAATGAGTATAGGCACTATGGGGTTAGAGATAGGTGCTACATGTATGTATGAGAGCAGATGTTTGCATACAAAATATATTCAAAGGAGAAACAATTGAAGGTACTTCTTATTGTTGCCAGGTACCTTTGAGTCAGTTCTGACCCACCGAGAGCCTTTACAAGAACAGAAGGAATCCTAGCTCCGTCCTGCGTCATCCTCACAATTGGTCCCGTGATTGTGCCCGTTGTTGCAGCCACCGTGTCAGTCCATCTCCTTGAGGGTCTTTCTATTTTTTGTCCCCCCTCTGTTTTGCCAACTATGATGTTCTTCTTCAGTGACTGGCTTCTCCTGAGAACATGTTCAAAATATGTAAAATGAAGTCTCACAGAGACTTTGCCATATCAAAACACTCTGTGTTACTGGTTTTGTAGGTTTGCAAGCTTAGGATCTTAGTCTTGTGGGTGAACTCAGTCAATTGTCATAATATACTTCTCAAAGTTCATGTTCAATATTTAATGAAGTAATGAGTCTTGGGGTTTATGTATTTATTTTGAGTCTAGGTGTTTAAAAGCTGATGAATAGCAATGTAAGATGTGCTTATGCCCTCAACTAACGAGGAGCAAAAGAGTAAGAAAGAAACCCAAGTCTCTGAGAAGAAACAGGCTATTGGGCTAATAGCCAACATGAGATTTGGACTCATCTCTCCTGAGACCCAAAACTACCAAAAACAAAACAGTAGTCCCTCTGATTATGGTCATAATAGAAGTCCCCAGAATAAGTGGAAGTAAATGTAAACCAAAGTGAAAATTCTTTGAAAAGTGCAAATAGAGCAGAAGGAGGAGCCCTGGTGGCACAGTAATTAAAATTTGCTTGCTAAAAAAATTGACAATTTGAACCCACTCGCTGGTTTATGGGGAAAAAATGTCCCTGTGTGCTTCCATATGTTTTAGGAAACCCTTATGCTATATTGTGACTGTGCATCAGAACTTATTTTCCAGCAGTATTTTTGAGGTTTACGAGACATGTTGATACTAGATTCTCTGAGACAATTGACCTGAAATAGTCTTCAAATCTTGCATAAGAATTTCCCCCCAAGATCACCTTTCAGCAAATAGCAGAGCTTACAACATAAAAGCCAGTAACCCCTACGAGTGTTGTTGTTGTTTTTAGGTGTCATTGAGTCAGTTTTGACCCCTAGTGACCCTACTATAAACAAAACAATTCGGTGCATAGTCCTGTGCCATCCTCACAGTTTAGTCCATGGAGGAAGTCACCTTCTCCATCCATGTTATTGGGAAACTTCCTCTTTTTTACTGCCCTTCCACTTTACCAAACACGGTGTCTTTCTCCAGAAACTGGTCTCTCCTGATACTATGTCCAACACTTGTAAAACCATGTCTTACCATCATTGCTCTAAGGGGCATTCAGATTCTGCTTTTTATAAAAAAATATTTATTGGCGGTTAATACATGTGTCATATTCCATAGTTCAAGCACATCAAGCAAAATCGCACAATTGCTACCACAATCAGTTTTCAACCATCAGTTTTCTACCTGGACTCCTTGACATTGTCTCCATTTTACAGTCCCACTCCCACCCCAGTGTACCCCTTCCTCCCAACGCCTTCCGCTTACTATCCCTATAGATTTCCTGGGTTTCATATACTGAGAAACTGGAAAATATATAGAACACCTCCAAGTGAAAAACTCTAACATGAACAAACAAAAACAAAATAAAACTGCAGAAAATGTTGAGAACCATATCTGCTCTAGCATTCATCAGAGGAGGGATCAACAAACGCAGTTTTAACTGTTCAAATCAGATTTGTGCCTGGGATCTTGTATATTCATCCCTCCTATGCACTTCTGTTTAGCGCCCACTTTCTTCCCATCCTTCAGTTGTGGATAGAGGGAGTTCAGCACTTTTCTCCATTTATCATGGTGTTACCTACTGGTCCAGTTGTGAGGATTATGTCTTCCTTACATTGAAATAATTCATAGTGAAGACCACAGTCCTTGATCTTCATCAGCAACTGCTCCAAGACCTCCCACTTTCTGCAAGCACAGCTGTGTCATCTGCATATTGCAGGTTGTTAAGAAGTCTTCCTCCAATCGTAATACCACGTTCTCTATGTAATCCATCTTCTATGATGATTTGCTTAGTATACATATTGAGCAAGTTTGGTGAGAAGATACAACCCTGAAGCACATATTTCCTGATTTTAAATTATGGGCCTTCCCTTGTTCTATTCATACTACTGCCTCTGATCCATGTACAGATTCTGAATAAACACAGTGAAGTCTTCTGGAGTTTCAGTTTTTCTCAAGGTCATTGACAGTCTATTATGAACCACACAGTCAAATACCTAGGTATAGTCAATGAAACAGAAGTAAATCTCTTTCTAATATGCGATGCTTTGAGCTAAAGGCCACCTGACACTAACAATGATATTCTTATTCCATATCCTCTTCTGAATCCTGCCTGAACTTCTGGAATTTCCTTGTTAATGTACTCCTGCAAGTGTTCCTGGATGATACTAAGTGTAGTACTCTACTGAAATAGATAGTCAAAATAACACCAAAATGTCCACATTACCTCTAAATAAGAGATTAATAGAGAAAGGGGGGAAGCAGATAATACCAGAAATAGAACAATCAGAATTCAACAGAAGAAAACCTTGGTGCATTGTGAAAAATATAAGCGATGCAAATAACTAATTTGTATAGAATTGTCAAATGAAATCATACTGTGTACATTTCAGCAAAATATTATTTTTTTATTTATTTTTATTTTTTATTTTTATTTTTTGTGAAGAACTTTTCCTCAAATTTTCATATTTTTTGTCCTGTGTTTTGGCTTTTATTTATTTTGGGGGGCCTCACTGCCCTGGTGGGATTAGGAAGCCCAGTCTTGCTCCTGGAGAGCTGCTGCTGGATTTGAATTGCCAACCCTGTGTGCCACAGTCCTACACACAACCACTATGCCACCGGGGCTCAGCCTTGTTTTTCAATATAGTAGTAGGTCCTATACCAATGTACTAAGTGCTTCTCATATGCTATCTTTTTTAGTACTCAGCAATTTTGGTACTTTGAATATCAAGAGGCAATGCAATGTATAAAAAAGTGGGATGGACAGTATAAAAGCAGGTGAAATGAAACAGCAGTCAGTGTAAGACATGAAAGGAAAAAAAAGAGAAGAATTTATAAATTATCAAGGTGCATGGGGAAGGAAGGGTTGGAGAGGGAGGGGAAAAAGGAGTAGATGATGCCAGGGGCTCAAGTAGAAAGAAGATGATGAGAACATATATACAGATGTATTTGACCAAATGGATATATGTATGGATTGTAATAAGAGCTGTAAGAGCCTCCAATAAAATAAAATCTAAATTAAAAATTTTGAGTTTTTAAGGATACACACTATTTAATATATACAATGTCCATTTTAAGATAATGTTTATCTTACCTGTCATTGTTCTGAACAAGGTAGACAAAAGAATAAGTCCAATGTTGATTAATTCATTTCCATTTTATTAATAATACCAGTTTTGGAGAACATTGCTTATGTTTGTGAGTAATTAGGTCTCCCAATGCTAATTTCCCAAATTAGATTGCTAATGTTTGAGAAGAACAGTATATATTCCTTATGTCCATTCCCAGGAATCATATACCATGAGAGGATGGCATTCCAAGATTATTCCACTGTGGATCATTTTGCGTGATGCCACTCTCCTATGGCAAAATGTCCCTGAGGCTGGAGAGAGGTCAAATATGCTTCACTAACACAGCTTTCTAAATTCTAGGGATGTAAAAGAAATGCTAACCATATCTCTTAAATGTTGTTAGGTTGTTGTTGTTGTCACTGCTTTCTGAACATGCTAAGGAACTGTGGTGGCACAGGGGTAAAAAGCTCAGATTAGTAGTTTGGACTCACCAGTCACTCCACTGGAGAAAAATATAATCATCTACTTCCATCAAGGATGCAGCTTGAAAAGTCTCTAGTGAAGCTATCCTCTGTCTCACACAGCTTCTATGACTTATGATCAAATCAATGACAATAGGATTTTGCTGTCATTTTAGTACCATAACCTCTTTAACAACTAAGCCAAAGTTTAAGGTGCAGTGGTAGCTGCCACAAAGCATATGGACAGCAATATATCAAGGAGTTCTCTTTTTCTTCTCATTAAATTAGCCCTTCAATGAAATCTTCAGAGTCTGGAGTATGCCCTTGAGAGCACTGTTGTTCCATGAATCCCAGTCTATTTCCATCCATCATGCTAGATATTTTTGGAGCAATTCTCCCCAAGGATATTGGTACAGTATTAACTGGGTAGTGAAAGAAGGTTGTTTCTCTTGAAGACAAGAGAGAACTAGTTCTGAAGTGATGTAGGCATGTGAATCAAGGCATGCCTGGGTAAGATCTGTCTGAATCAGACTACTAGCAATGTCAGGGGTTTTCTTGTGAAAGAGTGCATAGAATCATTGCCCAGATCAAATATGGTAGCAGTTCTCAGTTCCATTGGATTCTCTTTAACTCTTTCATGATCAATTTTTTTGCTTTGCTATTTTTCATTAAAGGAACAAATAATGAATAAATTAGTTTCTGAATTGTGCCCCTCTGAATTTGGGGGGTAGACTTCAGAGGATGTGTGTGTCACTCTGAACCCTGAAAATTGGAAAAAAATATATACATACATCAACATATATATACCATCTATCTAGTAAGATTGATGGGCTATATATGCCCCACTGGCCACTTCAACACATATGTCCTGCTGTGGAACAATAACATGAAAGTTATTGGAGTACATGATACTATACAGTGTCACAAAACACAACATCTTGGACTTAAATAAATCAAATCATATCTATAGTTGCCCTATAGAAAAGAGTGAAACTACCCCATAAAGTCTTGAAAACTGTAACTCTTTATCTAAGCAAATTGCCACATCTTTTCTCCCCTATAAAGCTGGTGTTTTCAGACCACCAAAATTTCATTTAGCTCAGGGTTTTAACCACTGCACTGCTTCTTGCGTCAGGCAATGCACTGTAAATACTGTAGCTTGTTGCCAACACATTTCTTCCACTTCAAACAGACATACTATTCCTCCATGATGACTGCACTTACGATGAGTGGGAATAGCTTCCCAATAAACTTGACAGGTGAAAACAGTAAGTGGGACAAGAACTGGAGGACAAGATCAGTTTCCCACTGACATGGTATAAAGAAGTTGTCTAATATTACTTCTGATTTGTTCCTTTCCTTTGGAAAGTGGTAATTTGGTCTCTTTTCAAGATCACATTTGTTGATGTGCCTTGTTTACTTTAAGATCTTGCAAGTAACACGTCATACAAATCAGATTTAATTTAATCTTTGCTTGGCTTCCTTAATTAAAGTAGAGAAGATGGCTCTTGTTATGTTGCCTATAAATACATCTTTCATAAATACAGCATCTATAAAAATGCTGAGTATTTTATGAGTGATGAAGTCTATTCAAAATTGAAATCAGAAGATGTTCATTCATTGACTCATCTGAGGCAGTAGCTTCAATGTCTATTAAATTTAAAAATAGCAGGAAGTTTTTGCAGTGCAATGTTATAATGGGATCAGTTTTCCTCTCTCAGTCCAGAAAGATATACAAAACTTGTTTTCTGAATATGTACAATATCTTCATTTTAAATGCTGTCTTATATCTATTTCCTTATTTGCTCTAATAAGATCATTTATGATTCTCTTAATGAGTCTTTCATTCTTAATAACCACAGGAAAAGATCCCCAAATTATAACTTCAATTCCTCTGCTTTTCTCTTTTTGGAGCAGAATATGAAACATAAAAAATGTTACCATTTCTTTAATAGTGTTTCAAAGGAAAACAGGAAGCTTAAAAGTGCCTGATAAAAGTTGTTACTATGCTAAGGACTATGACATTGCATTGTGGTATATCATAGTCCATTTTCTAGTATATAATCTAAATTATATTTTAGGAGACAACTTAAGCAACATTAGGAAGATGATGTATAGACAAGTAAGAATGAGGAATTAGGAAGTTAGTAGTTAATGATTAGTTGAATTAAAAGAAGGAAAAGACAGAAAGATTTGGTGTATTGGGTCAAGATATTGAGTTTTTTTCTTGATGCTGTATATAAGATGCTGCTTAGATATTATTGCGAAGATTCCCAGTTAGCAGTAGGCACTCTGGCTCTTATTCTTAGTAAAGAGAACTAGCCTTTTGATGTAGATAGGAGCACACACACTTCTGATGATATTTGAAGCAATTAGTGGGACATCCCACTTGTGTTAGTCCGGGTAAAGTAGAGGAACAAATTTCATAGACACTCATATAGATATAAGGAAAAGGTTTATATACAAGAGAAACAGGACATTGAGCCCAGTCCAGTTCAAAGTCATAAGTCCAATATTTACCCATATGCCCAAAATCAGTCTATAAAGTCTCCTTCTGACTCACGAAGTCACAGATCAGTGGTTGCAGAATCCAGGTGCTGGCAGGGGTTCCAAGGCTCCTCTCTTCCAGGGCTCAGGGTCCATCAACAGCAGAAGAAATTCATCAGTGGCAGAGGTCTCTAGGTGGCTGCCCCCGCTTCAGAGGTCTGGCTCCATCAGGGCAAAGCTGTGTGGTCTCTCTGCCGGCTCCTCCAGCTTCTCAGACTGCCATCTTGTCTTTTCCATGATTCATCGTCTCTCAGACTAACTCCCAACAACTGGGGAAGATACCTTCTCATCTTCATGAGGGAAATTTCGCGAGATTTCCCAGAAGTCTCAGGAGAAAGTCATGCCCACATAGAGGCCTCATTGGCTACTCAATGGCTATCTCCAGATTAACAGACTAGACTCCACCCCTACATTTCAATCATAAAATTAACATAAGCACATGACTGCCACACAACTCATTAATGTGTTGTCACCATTAGAGAAAATAACAGTAAGAAAAGATGATGATCATTGTAATGGGTCAAATGAGAGATGAGGTTTCTGAAGCATGCATCTTCAAAGTATACTCAGAGGAGAATACCAGAATAAAATTTTAGGTACCATTTATTTCCTTCTGATTCATACAGACCCTAGATACAGCAGAATGAGACACTTTGGGCCCATACCATCCCCACAACTGTTTCAACATTTGAGTCCATTGTTGCAGGTTCTGTGTCAACTCATCTCTCTAATAGTCCTTATTTTTCTTGCTTACCATCTACTTTACAAAGCAGGGTGTCCTTTCCAGAAACCGGTCTCTTCTCATAACATGTACAAAGTTCATGAGAGAAAGATTTCCCATCCTCATTTCTAATGAGCTTTCTGATTCTCTTTCCTCCAAGAGATTACTGTTCTTCTGGTAGATCATAGGACTTCTAATATTCTTTACCTGCACCATGTTTCAAATCCATCAATTCTTCTGCCAATATTCCTTATACATTGTCCAGTTTCACAGGCATATAAAGTTAATGAAAATGTGATGACTTGATTCAGCTGCAATTTAGTCTTCAAAGTGATATCCTTGGTCTGAAGCACTTAAAAAAAATTCTTGAGCAGTAGATTTGTCCAATGAATATATCATTTGACTTCTTGATGGCTGCATCCCTGAGCATTGACCGTGGATTCAAGAAAGATGAAATCCTTGACAGTCTCAATATTTTCTTATTATGAAGCTGTCTATTGGACTAGTGAGGATTTTCTTTTCTTTCCTGTGGCAGTCATGTGCTTATGTTAATGTTATGATTTAAATGTAGAGATGGAGTCTAGTTAATCTGGAGATAGCCATTGAGTAGCCAATGAAGTCTCTGTATGGGCATGGCTTTCTCCTGAGACTTCTGGGAAATCTCACGATATTTTCCTCATGAAGATGAGAAGCTATCTTCCCCAGTTGTTGGGAGTTACTTCTCAGAGATGATGAATCATGGACAAGAAAAGATGGCAACATCCGAGAAACTGGAGGAGCTGGGGGAGAGAACACGCAGCTTTGCCCTGATGGAGTCAGACCTCTGAAGCTTGGGCGGCCACATGGAGACCTCTGCCAGCAATGAGTTACCTCTGCTGTTGATGTACCCTGAGCCCCGGAAGTGAGAAGCCATGTGGAGACTCCTGCCAGGATTCTGCAACCACTGACCTGTGACTTCGTGAGTCAGAAGGAAACTTTATAGACTGATTTCGGGCATATGTGTTAGTATTGGACTTGTGACTTTGAACTGGACTGGGCTCAATGTCCTGTTCCTCTTGTATATAAACCTTTTCCTTATATCTATATGCATGTCTATGAAATTTGTTCCTCTAGTCTACCAGGACTAACACATTTACCTTAAGTTGCAATCCATTCTTAATCTTCCATACTTAATCTATACTTGATCATCATCAGCAAATGCCTCACTCTCCTTTCTTTCAGTAAGCAAGATTGCATCATTTGCGCTTTGTTTTTAAGTCTCCCTCCACTGTGGATGCCTTGTCATTTATACAGGCCAGTTTCTTGAATTATTTGCTCAGCATACAGATTTAATAAATAGAAGTAAAGGATCCAACCCCAATACATACCTCTTCTAATTTTATATCATGGAGTATTCCTTAGCTCCATTCATAGAGCTTCTCCTTGGTTCTGCACACAAGTCAAAAAGAAGTGTCTGGAATTCCCATGCTTCTCAATGTTATCCGTAATTTATTATGATCCTCAGTCAAACGTCTTAGCATAATTAACCCAACACAAACAAATATCTTTCTAGTACCTTCTGCTTGCAGCCAAGATCCCTCTGACATCAATATGTTCTGAGTTCTATCTGCTCTTCTGAAACTCTGCGGTGTGGTACTGCTGCAACTCTGATGAAGGTTCTTCAGCAACATTTTACTTCTGTTGATGCTAATTATCTAGTTCAGCAATTTCTGCATTCTGTTGAGTCACCTTTCTATGGGATGGGAACAAATTTGGATCTTTTCCTGTTGTTGGACAGATGTCTGTCTTCCAGATTTATTGGCAAAGGCAAGTAGTCCTATGTCAGCGTGTTGAAATGTCTCAGTTGGTGTTTCATCACTTCCTGAAGCCTTAATTTTACTAATGCCTTCAGTAAGCTTGGATTTTTTTCTTCGATAATATTTGGTTTGGGTCATATATTACCTCTTTAAATTACTGACTGTTGATCAGTTCTTTTGGAGACAGTGATTCTGCAGTCTTAGAGAATAGAAAGCCATGAATGATACCATTAATTCTAACTTTATGGTATATTAAAAAATACCATTAACTCTAAAGTTTATGAGATATTTAAAAAAATGTTTTCAATAGAGCATTTTAACCTTGGCAGCTCTTGGTTGGACAGGCTTTACTCAAAGATGTAAGCACTTATCTAGACACGAAAATAACATCTCCAAAATAAGAACAGCCCAAAGTACAACTCAAGGGTCATTTTCAGTTCTCAGTACCTTTAGAGCAGACCTTAATGAAGCAATGTATCTGGAATTAAATGCATATGTATGCATATATACCTATTCATAGTTCTTGTAATGAATAATGTGCAGACCTTATTTTAATACAATGAGAAAGCTTCAGTTTAATTATCAACTAATATATCCCTACAAAATTGGATGAGAGAAGGCTTAAATATGAACTTTCTTTCCAAGTACTAGTGTAGGTGGTTGCACAAATGATTAAGTATGTGACCATTTGAACCCTTCTAGATGCATCTTGGGATCCAGGCCCAGCTGTTTGCTTTCTGCCACCCACTTGTTCATTTGTCACAGTGATGGACTTGTGTCTTGCTGTAGAATTGGTAATGATAGTGGACGGCATTCCATGGTGCAGACTAAGATCTACTACAGAAATTTTGTCCAATGAGAAACTTATCAAGAAGAACAGAACTGGATCTCTGATATGGTGCCCAAAAATGAGCCCCTTGAGTTATAAACTCAAAATCTACACTCACTGTATTGATTCAATTCCAACTCATTCCCACTCCCACCCCCCAAAATGACATACACCAGGGAAGAACTGACTCTGGAGTTTCTTAGACTGTAACACTTTACAAAACTAGAAAATCTCATCTTTCCCTGGTGGAACAATGGATGACTTTTGAACTGCTGACATTGAGACATGTAACATATAACTATAATTCAAATTATGACTGGGAAAGCACTGTTTCCTCAAAATATGGTCAACTTTAGGGCTATGGTTGAAAAAAAGTTTCAGGACCTTTATAGTTGATATGACATGACCAAAAGTGAGCAGAAACAGTCACAAACACTTAGTAATGGTCAGAATGTAGAATATATAAAGCATGAATCTAGGAAAATAGGAAATTATCCAAAATTAAATAAACACATAGAGTCCCAGACATTAGACATTAAGGAGTTGAAATTTGCTGCTATTAGCCATTTTAATTAGATATTTTAATAACTTATTGGGCAGAAATGACAAATTGACAGTTTGGTGTCACATTCCTAGTCAAAAGGAAGATTTGACAATCTATTCAGAAGTATGATGAATACACACAGATCCTGCAACCTTCAGCTTCTGATCCTCCTGCAGTCTGCTTCCTACATGTGACCACAAGGGACTGCAGAGTGAGTGGTGCAATAGTGCTGAACTTGTGCACTTAGTGAGACTTGGTTGGGATTTTTTTAAATGTATAATTTATCCTTGATATATATACCTCTTTCATACCTATACGTGAGTGGATTTGTTTCAATAGTCAACAAGGCCGAACTAGCTGTCAAAATTAAAGAATATCACTGCAAAATAAAAAATGTTCTATACATACATCTACAAGGACAACTGGGGTTAACCAAAAAAATTCAAATTTCCATAAGTGCTAATACCAAAGATGTAGTCATTAAAGAGCTTCCCCAACTTATTTAGTTGGAATTAGGTCAAATATGCAATCAAGATGCATTGACAATTACTGGTGATTGGGATTTAAAGTTGGAAACAGAGGGAGCAGGTGCTAGAGAATATAATCTTGTTGATTGAAGCGATGTTAGTGATTGCATGATAGAATTCTGCAAGATAAATGATGTACTCATTTCAAATACCTCTTTCCAAGACAGTAGACAATATAAATGAACTTTTCTAGAGGTGATACAGGAGATTAAACCAACTACATCATAAGAAAGAAGCTCAATATAGTAAGAGAATCAAGGCCAGAGATGACTGTACAAAAATAAAGTATCAATTTCTCATATAAGTTCAAATGGAATGTAAAGAAAAGCAAAGTAACTCCATGAGATACCATCTCAAGAGCAGCTTTAATGCGTTGAATGCTAATGTCCGGAGACCAGACAAGTTGCAAGTTGACATAAAGGTTATCAAATATGAAGAACACAGCTCACTTCCACTGAGTCAAGTCCAACTCACAATACACTATAGGACAGGATAGAACTGCTCCTGTGGGTTTCTGATGCTGTATATCTTTCTGGGAGTAGAAAACTTCAACTTCCTCCCACAGAGTGGCTGGTGGTTTTGAACAACTGACCTTGTGATCAGGAGCCTAATCGTAACCACTATACCACCTGGGCTTAGAAGTCAAAAAAATACAGGAAAGGAAAAAGATATCAAAATAAAGGTTTAAAAATATCCTGAAATTTTCTCTTGGATGGTGCGTTGAATAAGTCAATGACAAGTAATAGAGACAAACCAAAGATTTCAAAGACAAAAAGAATTATTATACGGACATACCCAAAGACCTGGAATTAGAAAAATAGAATAAAATTCTTAAACTGAAAAGTCAGAAGGAAAAACAAAGCCTACTGGCAGTATTGTAGGATTGAAAGGTCGAAACATTGGACAGAGCAAGCATTCAAGGAAAATGGGAGGAATTAGAACAGTCCCTGTAGCAAAAATATTTGATTGGCATGCAACCACTTTAGAGGATAGTAAATTATCAAAAACTTATGGTATTGGAGGAAAAGATTCAAGCTGTACTGAAGGTGTTGGTAAAATAATATTCTTACTTCAGAAATGGGTGCAATACCAATTGAGATATTTCAACAATTATATACAGCACAGGGAGTATTAACTTATCTGTGCTAGAAAAATTTTATGACTGTTGCCTAGCCACTTGACTGGAGAGAAGCCATATCTGTGTCTGTTCCAAAGAAACTAAATATCCCTAATAATGTAATGCATAATTTATCAAAAATATCATTAATAAAACACGAGTAAGATTTTACTCAAGATAATTAAAAAAGAATTGTAGCTGTACAATAGGAATTCAATATAAAATTTGGAATTCAAGAATCTATCATGCTGAATTCAGAAGATATGGAGCTGAGGATATCATTGGTGATGGCAGATAAACAGATGGATATTGGGTGAAAGCAGAGAACACCAGAAAGATACTTACTTGTTTTATCAACTAGACAAATACACTCCTCTGTGTGGATTATAACAAACTGTGGATAACTGTCAAAAGAATAGCAAATCCTGAACACTTCCCGGTACTCATGCTGATCCTTCATAATGACCAAGAGGCAGTAATGCAAACAGAACAAGAGGGCACTGCATAGTTTAAAATCAAGGAAGACGTACATCGATGGCATGCCCTTTCAATGTTTTATTCAAGCTGTATTCTGAGAAAATAATCAGAGAACTGAACTACATACAAAGAATTCAACATTAGGATTGGAAGAAGACTCAGTAACAACCTGATATATGAAGAATACACAGCTTTACACAGCTACTGACTGGAAGCACAGAGGACTTGAAGCACTTATTGATTGAGATATTTAACTTTTTTTGTGCCAACTTGACCGATACATGATTAAACCTGGGGGTAATTGAAGAGCAGAGAGATAAATGGCTCAATGAGACTTGCCTTTCTGGTTCCTGGATCCCTTGCTCTCTGATCATCAGATCAGAGTGCAGCTGCCTTAACTAGTTCCCTGCTTCAGCTGGCAAGGCTCACTTCCTGCAAGACATTCCAGAGGAGACACCGCATGAACCTACCTTGATGCAGCGCTGGGTGCTGGAGGAGCCATGTGGAGACCCCTGCCAGCGCTGAGATGCTTACATATTTTTTGATTCGGCTTTCCTCCTGGAGTCGGCATTATTGAGTGTGTTTTGTAAGATGGAGAGTGTTTTGTGGATGAGTGTTGGTTGTATAGTCTAATGTTGGACTTGTGGGCTTGGGCAGCACTGGGTTGAGATGTTTTCTTGATGTGCACTTACCCTTTATTTAAAACCCTCTCATAAATATGAGCTTCTGTGGATTTTTTCTCTAAGATAGGCAGACCAAAACACTGATGAAGTTCAAATAGTAAAATCTTCAGGATGGATCGCATCTTAAGATTGTAAAAACGCCTCATTTATTGACCAACAAGAAACATCATAAAAAACAGAGAAAATAGTGAGGTTGTTAAGTTTCATTTGTGCCATGATCAAAACCCCAGAACCCAAGTCAAGGGATCAAACGCTTTTGCATTGAACGAATCAACTGCAGAAGGCCTCTTTAAAAGTGTCTTTAAACAAAGCAAAAATGTTACTTAAAGACTAAGGTACTCCTGACACAACTTGCTGTTCAATTCCCTCAAATGTATATGAGAGTTGACAATACAGAAAAGCCAAGAAAACTTGATGAATTTGAAATGTGGTGTTGTCAAATAATAATGAATATATCATAGACATGAAGACATCTGTTTCTGGAAGAATTACATCCAATGTTTGCATTTCTTAGAATAGAGCTGGTAAGAATTTTGTTTCATGTACTTTAACGATACTATCAGGAAGACTTGTCTTTGGAGGGCATCATTCTTGTTTGTTGAAGGTAGAAATTCAGTGAAAAGGAGAAAGATTTTCAATGAGTTGACTGTGTGGTTGAAGCAATGAACTGAAGCATATCAAGGATTGTGAGGATAATCCAGTACGGAACACTGGAATTTTGTTGTACACAGAGTCTCAGCAAAAACTAATTTATGGGCACCCAACAATGAAAAGGAACATTTGCTCCCAAAAGGTCATTGCATTTTAAATTCTATAAATGCAGTTCTCCTCTGGATAGATGGGGCAACCATGAGTTAAGATTGGCTTGAAAGTATGTAAATGATTCAAAATAATTTAAAATTTACACCGTGAATGAGTATTAATAAATACATAATCATTATATGTATATTCAATTCACCAAAACCCAAGTAGACATCAAGAAATTTCATCTTTACTTGCCAATTAGCTTTTAGAATATATTACTTCTTTTTAAGGGGCATAAACCTGCAAACCTGTTATTTTCAAGGTGGCAGTGTAGTTATGGCATCTAATAACATAACATTAGATTCTTAAAGAAAATGGCTACGTACCTGAAATACATGCAATTTTGTAATTATCTTAGTTTTGCATTGGCACATGAGTTTGATTAAGTCCTCCTTTTTCCCCCCCTTTGGCAAAATACATTGCTTCAAAAGCCTATGATTCTATGGTTAACAAAAAGTTCACTTCTTGACTATTCTTAGAACAGAATGTACTTCCCAAATCAACAGAACACCTTGGTATTTTGACAATGAAATTAAAGTGAACTGTATTATTATGACCAAAGTCGTTTTAGATTTTTTTGCATAATACTTTTTCCTTATAATATAAAAAGCACTCTCCATGATGCAAATTCATGGTTGAAACTAATTTAGAATTACTGAGGCAAAGCCCAAGATATTTAACAACAGAATACCAGATCACACAATTCTTAAATTGAAATTCTCCATATTATGTAACCATATGCAGGAATGGTCAATCATATAATTTCTTGTATTAGCTAATAGTTGAATCCTATTTCATTTATGTGACACAAGTAGCTCTTAGAAGATCTCCCCATGTATTTTTAAGCTGTTAAACATAGTTTTATTCTTCTCAAACTCTTGTCAAAAGGAACTTGGTATATCCTGTGGATTTCTAATTGTGGAATCTCTAACTTGAGATGCCCAGTTTAGAATGCAAATCAGATTTCTTTTAGAACAAAAAAATATTTTCTTTTTAAAATCTAATAATTTTAGAACAGTTTTTCAAAAGCTAGTGAGTAAAACTTCCAATGAAATTCTCTTCCTTCGTTCTTCCTCCAACTCATTTCCAGGTAAGGACCCAGTTGACCAATTTTATCAGGCTTTCCCATTATCAAAATATGCCATTTTATTTTGCTTTCTGTGGAGTTTTTAATTACCTCAGACCCTTAAAATCCATTTTTGACTGATGCATTGTGCAATTGTCTCACAAAGCTTAAGTAATTAGTTTTCAACCATAACTAAGTTCCTATCTTTTTATGAAGTGTCTCTAAGCAACAGAATATTTTAGTATTTACTTGCTGACTCGATCATCTAACATCTCGATTCTAACTTGTATAGAGTCATGCCACCAAGAGGTGTGATAAATATACCCATACAAGTGAGCACAAATTCCTGATGAGACCCTTGAGCGTACCATAGTTAAGGGAAGATTCTTGAGGTATTGACCAGAGTTTTACCTGTGAGCGATTTGTTTACTTAAACAAAACATTTTTATAAGGTAACAAGTCACCTGATGATTACCCTTGTAATCTGATGTTGTTTGTGTGTGGCATTGATTATTAATACAAGAAAAAAAAACAAATGAAATCTTAAAATTTGCCATTGAGGATATTCTGTTCATGAAATCATTTTACAGGCACCGGCATGATCAAGTTTATAGATAAATGGGATCCAGTGAGAAAACCATTCTTTCTACTAGTTAGTGACACTGATGCAGACTCTAGCAATTCTTCAGGCAAAGAATTATGGGTGCTTAGATTCAGAAATCTTTGGTTCAGTGAAAACAGATATGATCAGTTTAAAGGAAATATGAGTAGAACATCAAATGTGTGTGCCAATAATACATTCATATCTTATTTAATAATCTTCCTAGCCCATCTTTGAATTTACTGCTATGTGTCTTTCATGGAGGTGGTAAACTAGGATGGTAAGTGTTTAAATAAGTTTGTTTTAAACTTTCGGTTTACATGATTCTAGATGCCACACTTAAAATTTATATTTGATTGTAGTTGCAAACTTTAGAGTCTTCCAATGTCAAGTGACCTGGATAAATTCCTTTGATTTCAGTACAGTGATTCAGACCATTGATCAGAACTGAACTTCAAGCCTTCCCACAATGCAAACTTTATATAGTATGCAGGCATTAAGCATGTGCTGCAAGAAAGGTCAGAACTTAAGAAATCCCCAGAAAGCAGAACCGAAGCCACAATGGTTCCTGTTCTTCACATTGGGTCCAGAATCCTGTGTGTGTGTGTGTGTGTGTGTGTGTGTGTGTGTGTGTGTGTGTCAGAGGAAGGACAGATATTCACCATGAGCATAACGCGGTAATTGGGTGCTAAGTGGAATGCAGTGTGAGCACAGCTATTTGGGTTAGCATTCCCCTTCCTCTTTCAATTGCTGATCAAGATTGAGGCCATGAAGACGGAGAAAATAACTTGTATACCACACCCCACCCCAACACAGAAAGAATATAGAAGGTTCAAAAGACTCAAAAGTACATATATGAAACCTCATACTGTAAGGAAACATACTATTCCAATTACTTTTTCACTCTCAGAAGGAGGGACTTTTAAATAGCATCATGCTCAGCTTGGTATTTCCTCTAAGAGACATGATTTTTGCTTGTAGAGCTGTGCAGCCCAGGTTGTGTGTAGTGATGTCAAAGAATTAATTCTTGGGGCGGGGGGGTGGGGCTCGCCAATTTCTAGTTAACCTTTTGAAATCTCACCTAAAAGGGGAAAAAATGGAGGGTTTTTTTTAGGGGGGAGAATTGAAGGGTTTTTTTAATTAAATATTTTTATTGGGGCCTTTTAAATCTCTTATCACAACCCATACATTCGCCCAGTGTGTCAAGCACATTTGCACATATGATGCCATCATATTTTTCAAAACATTCTCTTCCCACTTGAATGCCTGATATCAGCTCCCCATTTCTTCCCCCTCCCTCTCCCACTTGCCCTCCCTCAAGAATACTTGATAACGTCTAGGTTATTATTTTCATATCTTACACCATCTTCTGTCTTCCCTCACCCACTTTTCCATTGTTCCCCCCTCTGGGAGAAGGTTATAGATTGATCCTTATGATAAATGCTCCCTCCCCCACCAATCCTCCATCCTCCTAGAATGCAGCAAATCACCAAGGCTTTTCTTCTTGAAACTGTTGGGTTCAAACCTCTGTTGGAGCATGTAGGACCAAATGTTAACTTTTGCAATGAAAGGATTCCTACTCTTGCAATGAAAGGAAAACCTGTCTTGCATGGTATTCAGTATCCAATAAAGAAATAATTTATTTTCTAACTTTATTCTTGATTTTTTGACACTCATTTTAGTAATTTCTTCAGAATCATTAGGTAGATAACTCTCTCTTCAGTAGCAAGAATAATGGCAATTACAGTTGTTATTAGATGCTATCAGGTTGGTATAAGAGAAGGAAATATTGCTCAAACTTTATTAATTAGTGCCTTTAATAATGTTCTAATGATCTAGTCAGTCTATTTTTCACAAGATTGCTTGTTCCCAGTGGGCAGGAAATGTTTGTAATTGCAAATGACTAATGTCAGTATTCGACAATAAGTATACATATATGTATATGCACAATGTAAGTATGTATGAAAAAAGTACTTGTTTAAGTGGCATTGTCACATGTTAAAGTCCCCATGGTATTACAACTGTTTTTACTCTAGTGACTACATTTGATATAGGCAAAATTCCTATATTCCTAAAATTGCTGCAAACATTTCTGAACAGCCCAGTTCCAAAAAAAAGTTATCCCTGTCATTTTTAATATTTTCCATGAAATAAAATTGTAAATGTTAATAAACCTGTCTTGCACGGTATTCCGTATCTAATAAATAAGTAATTTATTTTCTAACTTTATTCTTGATTTTGTTGACATTCATTTTGGTAATTTCTCCAGAATCATTAGATAGATAACTCTCTCTTCAATAGCAACAATAATACAGTGGTTATTCCATGCTATCAAGTTGGTACAAGAGAAGAAAATATTGCTTAAACTTTATTGTTATAACTGTCCTACAAACAGATTTTACAACTTCTGATTTATAATATTTTGGCTTGAATATTAGACATAATTAGTCCAATTCATATTTTAGTACCATTATTTAAAGGCTATTGAAAAGTAAGCAGTTTAATTATAATTGCTATATCAAAAACACATTTAAGAGATTATTGCTTGAGTTTCATCATTGCAACTCTGATTTATTTTGGCTAGCAAGGGATATTCCACAGTTGTGTCTTATAATTTCTTCCTTCCTATGACCTCTGACTCATTTTTCCTGCTAGATGCTGTGGGTCACAAATAGAATCATATTTGTAAAAGTTTTTGTGTTAGTCCGGATAGACTAGAGGAACAAATTTCAGAGACACGCATATAGGTATAAGGAAAGGGTTTATATACAAAAGAAATGTGACACTAAGAAGGCATCCCAATCCAATCAAGTGCAAAGTCATAAGTCCAATATTAACCCATATGACCAAAGTGAGTCTATAAAGTTTGCTTCTGACTCAGGAAGTCACAGGTCAGTGGGTGCCGAATTCTGGCGCTGGCAGGGGTCTCCCCATGGCTCCTCGCTTCCAGGGCTCAGGTCCATCAACAGCATGCCACTCCAGCTTCAGAGGTCTGTTCATCAGGGCAAAGCCGAGTGGTCTCTCTGCTGGCGCCTCCTGCTTCTCGGAGGCTGCATCTTGTCTTTTCCGTGATTAAGCGTCTCTGAAACTAACTCCCAACAACTGGGGAAGATAGCGTCTCATCTTCATGAGGAAAATACTGCGAGATTTCCCTGGAGTCTCAGGTGAAAGCCATGCGCACATAGAGGCCTCATCAGCTACTCAATGGCTATCTCCAGATTAACAGGCCAGACTCCACCCCTGTATTTCAATCATAAAATTAACATAAGCACATGACCGCCACAGGTATTTTCATGACATGATACAGCTGATATTTGATTGATTTTCATGATATGATAGCTTATTTTTGATTAAGAGGCTTTATGACCTAAATTAAATCATCTCATATTTTAAACATTACAATAAATATTGTGTTGATGCCAATAAAGTAAAACAAAGGTGTTCATAAATAGCTTCTTTTTAATTAAGTTTAACAGAATAAAAGCACAAAAATCATATTTATGTTTAGTTTATTGTTTCCTTTTGCTCTAAAGGGTCAAAAAATGAATAAAAGAAGAAATCTAGATAGAAATATCGAGTGATTGTGTTTTTTTTTTGGGGGGGGGCATCTCTTCCCTCTGGTGGTAGGAGTAGGAGGCCCAGCCTTTGCTCCTGTGGAGCCCCTGCTGGAATTTGAACCTCCATCCCAGTGGGCCGCAGTCCCACGTCTCTACGCCACCTGGGCTCAGCCTGTGATTGTGTTTTTAAATGCAAATTGAACTTAGAATCAATCTTGGAAGACTTCATCTTTTTGGTGCAGTAATAATATTATATAAGAATTTTATTATAAATTGTTTTCATGTATTTCCAATGTAGCATTTTAAGCAATGCTTCTCTTGGGCGACAGATTAGTGGATCTTCCTTTTAAATTAAGTTCAAATTGTATCTTAAATATCTATCAATTAAGAGACGAAAGTCAATTCGTAGATAGTCGATCATTACCATTCAGACACAAGAGGAAGGTCCCCAGCAGGTGGATTTACAATTTGCAGTGGCCGCAGTGATGGCCCCTGACCTCCCAACTCTTGGTAGGCTGGGGCAGGACCACCCAGTATTTTGTTCTGCTGTACAGCGTCGCCATGACCCCGAATGGACTCAACGGCACCTCAAAGCAGCAATGTTCATACACAATTGTAAAATTTATATCCTCGAGTGACTAAATGACCGTCAATTGTAATTAGCTTTGATTATTAAAGTGTTATACTTATTAACCTTTCACAACGAATTCACTTCACTTTTTGATAGAACTTTTTTAGGCTTTTTTATGCTAACCCATTTAGCCCATTTTATAGTTAATTGACTTGTACCAGATCTCAGTGTATGGCAAATTTGATTTAAACATCCCCTCCCCCCAAATGGTGCACCAGGTATTCCAGAAATATTTAACTCATTGGCTTCTTAGCACTATTTTCTCTCCCTGTACATATTCTTGCTCTGTTGCTGTGGCCGAGGTTGAAATCCTAGAGGCGTGCACTGAGTGCTCACATTTTACCAATGAGATATTGCTTACCTGGCATTTCCCAGCTCAGCACTCGGGAGGTGCTGCCCACCCACCACCGACCCACCATGAGCAAGAGCTCCTCAGTGAGGTTTTCCTGAAACCCTACAAACTGCCCAATTTCCTGACCACTTGGAAAGCCAGGTTCTCTGGCTTCTGGTTTTGTACAGGGGTGATTCTCTTATCAAATTCCGTTCTATTTAGCATCTGGAGCAGTTTATGTTTTCTTGACGAAACCTGAATGACAGACACTGTAGGGTGTCTGAGTCAAGCAGAGTCAAAGGAGTGACAGCCTCTCGGTGACAAGTCTCTCAAATCCATGAATGGAAAGACTATGGCTTCTGTAGAACCCTCCTGTCACCACTGCAAAAGAAGGAGGAAAAAGAGCTTCCATTTTACTTCCTTGGTTTGTAACCAGCTGAATCTATCCTAAAAGAAATGTATGTCTAGAAGTATTTTCCACAGCAGACAGCTACACAATATCACACTGAAGAAACAGAGAACAGCTCTCCAAATGTTCAGTTGTTTTCTAATTCTTGTTTTACCTAAGATACTTGAAAATCATTAGTTGTTAAAAATCTCATCATTTTAGCTCCTGTATCTACCTCAGCACTTTCTCCCCTTTCTTTTTTTTGGGGGGTAGGGATTAAGGGGGAGAAATGCTCAAAGGTCAGTGACCCTGGGAGGTTCCTCTAAACAGTCCAACACAACTCAATGCTTCCTAGGTCTTCCAGGTTTTCACAGGCGACTCCTTGACAGTCTTTCTCTGCCTTCTCAGAGCAGGCTATTAAATTCTTCATTGTCATTCAAAAAGTCATAGAGTATGTTCACGTTTTTCATCTAGTATACACTCTCCACATTCTGTATTCTACCTTTATCTTCCATTCTCCCACTTACCTGCCATTTATTATTTTCTTCACTTACCTGACACCTGAGGTATGTGAGAGCATTGCCGTTATACACAATTTTGTCTTTTGCTTCTGAGTCTTCACAAGCCCCCCCCCACACACACACACACCTTTCACTCAGGTCATTGAGTGTCAACTGAGGTCCTATTCATCACTATTTGAATGCTAGTATAGCATTAACTACCCTAGTGGTATTCTTGTATTTCCTCTTGAATCATAAAAAGGAGACTTTATTTTCACCCCTTCAAGACTGTTGTTCATGTCTATATATTAAAAAATGTGACATTCAATTGAAATGGTATGTTTGAGTATCTAGGTTCCTTGAGAATGTAAGAAGTCTAAGGACAAAGAATATGTCTTTCTGCATATCTACCCTTAATCTGTTCATATCCCATGAGTGGAACATGTAAGGCATGCTGCACATGCTTATCAATATATGCATGCTTATTGGCATACACATTTCTGAACTGTAGCTTTTAAGTGTTTGACTTTTAAGTGCTTATTTGAATCTATGGCTAGTGAAAATGATGAAAACACAAAAGAAACACCTACTGTTCTGTATGATATGCTTCTGATGCTGGTATAATATATTTTGATAAAGCTAAAGATCTCAAATTAGATCAGACCCTGGAGTGTTGTTATAAAGGGAATCATTATATGTATATATTTTATATTATAACCATTTATTTTACTGAACCAATGAACTATATATATATATATATATCAATTTACCAGTTTTGTGCTAAATCCTACAGGGGATACTGTAGACTCCTCAAATCCTACTGTTTCTGTCACTTAAAGGCAGTCACTAAATATTTGTCATCAGAATTAAGGCACAGATTGCTAGTTGGAGGGGAAAAATTGATAAACGACTTGGGTTGTTTAACAATGATTTAACAGCACACCATAGAAAGTATATTTCATACAAATGATAATGATAAGCTGCAGAATCTCAGGGTAAGGAAAATCAGTGGTACCTCATCTGTGAAGAAAAAAATTCATAGTAAAAATATAATTTCAAACTAAAATATGAGGTAGTTGTAAAGTTTATTATTTAGGATTTTTGTATATATTTAAGATGATCAATTTTTAAATAAATAGAGGGAAAGTGTTTATGAAATGTGTTTTAATTGAAGAGTAAATCCAAGTATGAATAGTAAAATGGATGTCAAAGGGAGCTGAGCCTACGAACTGAAAATCAGAAATAAAGTGGGTACACTAAACAAACTGCTATGCCAGAGATAAAATTTTGTGGAATTATCCAAGAGTCAGCACTTTTTTCTTTGTAGTAGTTATTTTAGAAATTTGAGGCTTATTTTTCAACATTGCACAGGCTCTTCAAAGAGTTCATCAATAATAATATGAATAGCATACCCATGTTAATAGACTCTCAGACCTTCACTTCCTACAGCTTGCTGTTTCATTATATGGTGGGTCACTGTGTCAAACACGAAAACTTCACCACCACTGAATGAGTTACAACTCAACGATACCCTGTAAGGACAAAGCATAATTACCCGCTTTGAGTTTCTGCAGCTGTATATAGTTATAGGCACAGAGAGTCTCATTCAGTCCTCTTATATGGTTGGTGATTTTGAAGTGCAGATTTTGTTGTGAGTAGCCCACTTTATAACCTGCTATGCCACCAAGCCTCACATAGACCACCTTAAAAACAAAGAATAATACCAAAAGGGGGGGGGGGGGAACCAGTGGGGGGGCAGCACTGCAAGGATGTATCTTCATTACCTAGGCAACAAGAGCTTACAAGATATCAAGTTACATTAAGTGGTAACATTTCAAAGTCAAATTGCCATATTTAAAATGTACAAAGAAAATCATGACACAATACCCTGAAGGAGCCTTGAATGATTTTACCTACTAGGATATAGAATGGTCAAGATAGAGGAGAAAGAAACATTTATAAAAATATATGCTGAAGAATTGCTTCTATAATGTTAGACTCAATTATACTCAGTCCTCCATCAAAATAAACACAGACACATGCACATGCACGTACACACATGCATCAATAGACAAACCAAGGGTGAATTTTTGCCATCAAATATAGTTATGAGATTTTTACAAAAATCTGAAGTCCGGCACTAATTTAACTTGCTAAAGAAGCCAGTGACACTTCGATGGGCCTATTTTCAGTCTAATGCAAGAGATATTTCAAGTAGGTGCAGTAAAGTTGATTTTAAGCCATCATGACCCTGTATATAAGGCTAAATAAAAATATTGTTGAAATTGTTAAAAATTTTTAATTAAAAAAATCAAAGTAGGGCTGAGCCCCAGTGGCATAGTGGTTGTGTGCGGGACTGCGACTGCGGTCCACTGGGTTGGAGGTTCAAATCCGGCAGCGAGGCTGGACCTCCTACTCCCACCACCAGAGGGCAGTGATGCCCCCCAAAACAAAACAAAACAAAACCCCCAAAAATCAAAGTAGTAAGTTATTGTTCTTGCTGTACCCTCCTTCTAGGCCTGCCAAAGACTTCTGAAGGTGGTATTTCCATTCTCCAACACGTCTATCAGCAAAAAAGAGGAAGAACCTCCACCAGCTGCATCAACACAGTGGCTGTAACGATGGGCCCAAGCAAAGAAGAGTTGTGAGGATGATGCAGGACTGGTGGTGTTTTGTTTCGTTCCGTGGTATATAGTGTTACTGGGGTTTGGAACTGACTCTCTGGTGCCTAACAGCAACAGCATTTCTCCTGTATTGATAACCCCGGGCGATTGGAACATAAAGTTGGGGAAATAAAGAAGAAGGGTCAGTCATTTCAAAATATAGCTTTGGCGACAGAAAAGAAATGGGAAGTCACATGACATCATTTTGTAAAACCCACGATTTCTTAATTGCAACCACTTTTACAGCAAACAGCTATAAAAGTTATTGCAAACAGCTTTTACAGATACATAAATGGTAACTGTGTCATGTACTGTGCCAATAAATGGGAATAGAATTGATGACATCTGTGGAAAGAGACAATGGAGAAGCTTAATGTGCTCAGTCAAAACAAGGAGAGGGGCAGAATGTGGAATAATCAGTTGCTCACATGCATGTTCAGATGGAAGCTGAAAAATATGACATAAAGAAGCCAACATACATTCTTTAGTCTCTCTCACCACAATTTAGAGACCATCTCAAGAACAGATTTGACACATTGAACACTGGTGACAGAAGACTAGACCAATTGTAGAATGATTTTTAAGAGCATTATGCATGAAGAAAGCAAAAGGATAAGAAAAGAGAGTGAAAGAAAGACCAACATAGAGGTCGAAGGAGACTTGTAAGTGCTCTTCTACGTCACAGAGCTAACATGAATGGATGAGAGGATGAAGTAAAAGGCCTGAACAGAAAATTCCCCCCAACAGCTCTAGACAAAGTAAAATATTATAATAAACCACACAAAGATTTGAAGTTAGAAGGCCAAAAATTAACACACTCAGCATATTTCAAGGTAAAATAAATGAATAAATAAGCAAATTGAAACCTCAAGTTGCACAATTGAAGGGTTCTGTGAGGGAAATGTTGTGCAATGCAGGAAGCATTAAATAAGGATGAAAATATAATCAATCATTGTGCAAAGAGACTTGGTTGGCATTCAACAATTTTAAGAGGAGGCATGTGATGAATCAGCAGTGCCTTTAAGGAAGAGGTCCAAGATGAACTGAAAGAAGTAATGAAAAACATGTCTCCAGATGTAGACAAGATACCAATTGAAATGTTTCAACAAGCTGACACAGCTGCAGAAGTGTGTGTGTGTGTGTGTGTATAAATTTAGAAGGCTATTCCCTAGCCACCAACATAATGTTGAAATTATTAACCAAGAGAATTAATGTATACAAGTAAAGTTTGCTGAAGATAATTTAAAACCGTGGTATTGGTATGCTGATAGAAAACTGCCAGGAAGTCCAGCAAGCTTTAGAAGAGGTCAAAAAAAAAAGGAATATCATGACCTATCACACATGAATCTTTGCTGAAAGCAGGAATACTAGAAAAGATGTTTACTTGCGTTTTAAAATATGTACAAAACCATTCAATGGTGTGGGATATAGTCACTATATATTACATTCTAGAACACTTAATTGTGCCCTTTCAGAAACTGTACATAGACTGAGAACACAACAAGGATATATTGAGTGATTTAAAAATAAGAAAAGTAGGCTTCAAGGTTGTATCTTTTCATCATACTTATAAAATCTTCATACTCAGCAAATAATCCGAGAAGGTGAAGTCTATGAATAAGAGTTTTGAATCAGGGTTGAAGGAGGTCTCATATGTAGGTGACAAAAGCTTGCTTTTGGGGGAAGATATTCTCCAAACCCTGGTGGGATAGACTCGGCATCATATTTTGGCTCTCATGCAATTGTTTCAATTTTCTTTGACTTCAACCTGAACTTACATATAAGCAATTGATGGCTTGTTTCACAGTTGTCCCCTGGCCTAGTTTTAGCTGCATATATTGAACTTCTTCATTGTCTCTTCCCACAGATATAGTCACTTGTTTTCTGTGTTCTCCAGCTGAAGTGATTCATGTGTATAAATGCCTTTTGTGTTAATGAAAAAATACATTTTCTGTGAATAAATCATTGGCTTTATGATATTCAATCATGAAATCTCCAGCATTGTTTCTTGCACCAAGACTATATTTTCCAACTACTATTCCTTCGTGCGTTTTTTCAATCTTTTGCATTCAAATTGCCAGTAATTGCCCATTTATCTTGATTGCATGTTTGATTAAATTCAGACTCAACACTGGTAGAATTCTTCAATTTATTCATTATTAGCCTTAGTGGTTGGTGCATAAACTTGAATAATACTTGCATTGATTGGATTTTCATGAAGAAAGATAGATATGATCCAATTGCAGACAGAATTTTACTTGCAAAATAGATCTTGAAATGTATTGTTTGACAATAAATGCAATGTCATTTCTCTTGATTGTGTCATTCTCAGTATAGTAAATCATACGATTTTTAAATTAAAAATTACCTATATCAGTCCATTTCAACTTACTAATGATTAATATATTGATTTGTGAGCATTTCATTTGAGTTTTGAAGACTTTTACTTTTCCTGAGTCATACTTCATACATTCCAAGTTCTTATGATTAGTAGATTTTTGTATCTGCTTCTTCTCATCCTGAGCTGTGCCCCATCAACAAATTAAGATTCTGAAGACTCCACTTTCACAGGATTTACTCCATCCACATCCCTACTATCAACTCAACTTTAAGAAAGCAGCTTCTCCTCATGTACACTTCAAGTGTAATGTGATCTGAAGGGTCCTTCCTCTGGCACTATCACTGACAATGTTCTTCCATTCATTAAGCCTTCCATTCTTTGTTGGAAGCATGCATAAGGTGTCAATGACAACTTTCTCCAAAGTGGGGCGCCGAAAACTCTTTTTGTTGTCTGTCCTTAGTCTGAAAGTTATGAAGAAACCTGTTCACTTTGAGTGACCCTGGGGGCATTTGAAATACTAGTGATATGACTTCCTGAAGCACAGCAAGACACAAGTCATGATGGTGAGACAAACTGTCAGACAAGCAGTGGGGACAAAAACTGAGCGAGCTTGAATTCTAGTGCCTTGTCAGTAATACCAGAGAGACTTTAAACCTTGAGCATCAATCCAGTAGCAGCCAGGCTGCTAACCTCCAAGTGGGGGGTTCAAATCCCCCAGTTGCTCTGTGGGAGAAAGAGGTAACACATTGTTCCAAGAAAGATTTGCAGAAGGGTAGTTCTAATCTGTCCTATAGGGTCTCTCAGAGTTAGAGTCAACTTGATGGTAGAGAATTCGGTTCAAGCAATGAGGTTAGCTTTATGATGTCAATGGTTTCTTTAGCTCACATCATTCAAACAGTTAAAAATGCCACAAGGATGAAGCCCCACAGCAATACCTTTCCAGTCTAATAATAATACTAAGCAGTACAAACCCTTGGTTCTTAAGCCGTCCCCCCATAGAAATAAAAGATTATCTCTCATATTCAGTTTCAGTCAGTTTGTCAGTCTAGAGGTACCTAGGTATGTGGAATCTCTCACCATCTTGTGGTGGAGCCTAAACAATCAATTCACTGATAAAGCTAAAAAGCATTAAAAAAACCCCAATTCCTGTTTTATTAGGTGAATAACACAAATTTCACCCATGTTTTCAAAATTGCTAAGTTTCCAATATCTTTATAGAAAGATACCTGAAGTAAAGTTAATTTCTCCTCTAAGGAAATTGGGAACTGGAAGTGCAGTCTTTCTTGATGATTGTATTTCACGAGAGGGTTCCCAGTTCTGTGAGAAAGCATCCTTAAGGTACATACTTTTCAAATAGACTGGGAAAAGTTTGCAATTACAATAAGTCAAAAGTGAATTTTGGGAAAAATAAGAGGAACCAAGCCTCTTCTTTAAATAAGGTTAATTAATATTTAAGTTGTATTTCTTCTTATATTGCTTTCATTTGAGTTTATAGATTCATGAATTACCTGTTCATGAGCACAGCAGAGGCAAATTCTTGTTATCAAAGCCCTGAACAAGAATGCAAGAGATTACTTTGTATAGTTCTTCCCTTTAAGGAAATATTATTAGCTGCCAGAATGATCAAGTCAGTTCTGACACAGTGGCAGGATGCATAGCAGAATGAAACACTGCCTGGTCCTGTATCACCCTTAATTTTTTTTTTTTTAATGTTTGAGCACATCATTGCAGCCACTGCTACAATCCACGTCATCAAGGGTCTTTTTTTTAAAATACCCCTCAACTTCACCAAGCATGGTGTCCTTTTTTGGAGACTGGACTCTCCTGAAAATATGGCCAAAGTACATAAGATGAAATCTCAGCATTCTTATTTATGAAAAGTCTGGTTGTACCCCTTCCAAGAAAAATTTGTTTGTTCTTTTGGTCATGGTATTTTCAATATTCTTCGATGATACTGCAATTGAAATGCATCCACACTTCTTTTTTGTTTTTGTTTTTTGGGCATCACTGCCCTCTAGTGGTGGGAGTAGGAGGTTCAGTCTTTGCTCCTGTGGAGCCACTGCTGGAGTTGAATCTCCATCCCAGTGGGCCGGAGTGCTGCGCACAACAATTACGCCACCAGGGCTCAGTCCCCCCACATACTTCTTTGATTTTCATTATTCTATATGAAAAGAAAATATGATGACTTGATTCAGGTGCACCCTAGTCTTCTAAGTGATATGCTTGCTCTTCAATACTCTAAAGGGATCTTGAGCAGCATATTTACCCCACATAATGCTTCATTTTATCATGAAGACAATATCTTCCAAATACTGTTCATAGTTCCTCCCCCAACTTTTGCATTCCAACCACCAGTTAAATGTCAATGCATCTTTTATCTATTTGATCAGTTTCATGTTGAAGAAGTTGTTGATGCACACAAATTTGAATAATAGTTGTATTAACTGGATTTCCTTGTATGTGTATAGATATTATGCAATCACAGACAAGATTACACTTCAATAAACAGTCGCTTGGGTAAAAAATGCACTCAATATATTAATGAGAAAGAATTTCTTTTTTAATGTGCCACATCTTTTGAATTTGTCATTTGCTGAATAGTAAACCATACGATTGTCTGATTCAAAATGACCAATGCCAGTTCATTTCAGCTCATTGAGGTCTAGAGAAAGAATCTTTCAGAGTCTCATTCATTTTTGGTGCCTTTGAATTTTCTTAGATTCACACATCACACATCCCATGTTTTAATTATTAATAGATGTTTGTGGCTGATTCTTCTCATTTGAGTCATAGCTCATCAGTAAAGGAAGGTTCAAAGGCTTTCTTCCATCCACGTCATTGTAGTTGTCTCAACTTTGAGAAAGTAAACCTGTCTCCTTCATATGTGAGTGTCTCTCTCAGGTGTGCATTGCTGGCACTATATTTAACAATACTTACTGCTAGTCATTTGACTTCTAGAATATCTGACAATATTTCATAGCCGTGCATAAGGTGTTCGGTGCTAGTCACTGAGAAGTGAGCCACCTATTCCTTCTTCATTTTTCCCCACTGCCCTTCACTTGATGTTGACTCATGTAGTCCTAGAGGAGAGTACAGAACTACCCCAGTGAGTCTCCAAGACTACAGCTCATTATGAGAATACAAAGTCCCTCACTCATAGTCGGTTCTTATTCTGGAAGGTTGCTAAAACCTATTTGAAATACCAATGGCATTATTCCAGGATCGCAACAACAAACAAGCTATTGCAGTCCAAAAACTGATCATATACAAGGAAATAACTACTTTCATATAAAAATATTATTGTGTGGTCATAGGTCCGAGTCACAGATTTTTTTGCTGTCTTGTATTTTAAGATTTCCAAATATTATTCTTTCATCATGCTCAATTGATAACTGATGACATTTATTTAGAGACTTTTTGAAACAACACAAGTCACACAGCCACATTTCCTCCCCCTCTTCTTTACACCACTATCTATGAGCATATCAAATTAGTCCTATCTTAGAATCTTTTCTAAAGCCCTAACACTGACTAACCCTATTCACAAAATTTGGATCTGATTATTGATATTATTTATATTTATATATTATACATAAAACAAATTAATATCCATGTACAAAAAAAAAGAATCTGCACTCACATCAATTTTGTCATCTGAGGGGGCGACCCCAATCCCAACTATGTGAACACCACCTCAAACCCTGAAGAATTCACTTCAGAGGACAGCACTAAAGCTACTGCTCCAGGACAGGGATAGGTCTGATCAAAGCCCACAGAGGCAACTGAAGGGGAGGGAAGAGAGAGTGGAGCACATCCTGGACCACCAAGCCCTGAGGACAATATTCCTGATCAGAGTAGTCAATGCACAGAAAGGACCAGAGGGCTGACCCCACTAGAAGACATGGTGTCCCTCATTGACCCATAGCACTACAGGAGACAACACTGGAAGCACAGAGCAGGAACTGTGGCCGATCTGACCCCAGCACCCTGAGGCGAAACACTAAGGGTGTGCAATGTTCAAAGGGAGCAAAGCAATGAAATCTCCAGGGAATACTAAAAATAGACTTTGGGACAGGACGTAGCACCCCATCAGGTTTGACCAGAAAGCATGCTGAAAGCCAACAAACAGAACTTGAACTATTTATGGGCCTTTTTTTGGAGGGGTTGTTGATTTTTGTTGTTGTTTTGTTTTGTTGCTTTGTTTTGTTCTGTCTTGTTTTTGTGCATATTATTACCTCCGCAAGTCTATTTAGATAAGATAGGCAGGATAAACCATCTGGAGGAGAAAACAACAACAAAAATAGAAAGACAGTTCTGGGACATGGGGTAGAAGGAGACAGGGGGAAAGAAAGTGGTTGTTATCAAACCCAGGGACAGAGGAACAACAACTGATCTAAAATCAATGGCGAGGAGTGTGTAGGCGCCTGATAGGGCTTGATCAAGGACAATGAGAGAAATTGCTGAAAACCAAATGAAGGCTGAACATGATAGTAGGAAAAAAAGAAAAGTAAAAGGAAATGGAATAACTTGAAGGCAAAGGGCATTTATAAAGGTCTAAATGCAGACATGTATATATGTAAATATACTTATATATGATGATGGGGAAGTAGGTCTATATACATATATTTATAGGTTGATTATTAAGCTAACTGATGGACATTGGGCTTCTACTCAACTACTCCCTAAATGCAAGAACACTTTGTTCTATTAGCCTGGCATTCCATGATGATCGCCTTCCCTACATGATCACTGAAGGCATATGCAAATGTAGTGAAGAAGGCTAATGGTGCTTAGCTTACTGCTACCAAAAGATATAATTCTTTTGATATTATATAATTCTTTTGATATAATCTCAAAAAGATTAAGCTTAGCTTAATGCTATCAAAAGATATAATTCCTGAGGTCTTAAAGACTTGAAGGTGGACAAGGGACTCTCTAGCATAGAAGCACCAAAGTCCCTATGAAACAAGCACACCAGTCTGTGTGATCATGAAATAGTGATGGGATCATGCTCAGGTACAAAGACGCAGAACAAAAAATCCTATCAGTGTGAGTAAGGGGGAGTGTGAAATGAAAACCCAAAGCGCATCTGTAGACAATTGGACATACCCACACAGAAGGATCACAAGGAAGACATGAACCAGTCAGGGTGCAGTATAGCACTCATGAAACACACAACTTTCCTCTAGTTCTTTGTTGTTTCCCCCTCCCCCCACTATCATGACCCCGATTCTACCTTACAAATTTGGGTTATGCCAGAGCATGTACCCTGGAACAGATAAGACCTGCAAATATAGGGATTTCAGGACAGGTAACCCTCTTGAGGCCAATATTGAGAGTAGCCATAACAGGAGAGTAAGGGGTTGGTAGGGGGACAATAAGGGGAACTGACCGCAATAATGTACATATAACCCCCTTCCAGGGTGATCGACAGCAGAAAAGCGTGTGAAGGGAAACACCTCTTGTAAGATAAGAAACAAAGGACAAATTATCCAGGATTCATGAGGGAGGAAGGGTGGGAAAGGGCAAAAACTGAGTAGCTGATACCAAGGGCCCACGTAGAAAGAAAATGTTTTGAAAATAATGAAGGCAAAAGTGTACAAATGTGTTTGACACTATGTATGTATGTATGTATGTATGTATAGTGATAAGAGTGGTATCAGCCCCTAATACAATGATTTAAAAAGAAAAAAAATGTAAAGAAAGGTAAAAGTCAAACTTGAAAAAAAGGTGCCTAGAACTATATGGAGAATATACAGAGAAATCAGAACATCATATTTTGATATTTCCTCTCAATAAAGTTTCAGAGTTTTCAGTTTTTAAAAAAATTGTCATCTTAAGATTCTAATATGGAACTTGCAACACTCCATTAGTTGATGAAGCACTGGGAGTTTTAAATTAACATCGTAATAGCAAGTTTCACATCAGCATCGGTTGATGAATTCTGGAAGCACTCACTGATCTATGCCAACAAATTTGGAAGGCAGGTACGTGGCTAATTAACTGAAAGCATATAAATGTGTGCTCATTCCAAAGAAAGATGGCCCAGTAGAATGTGGACATTATACAACATTTTGATTATTGACATATAGAAGTAAAATTTTACTGAAGATAATGAAAAAGCAGTTGCAGTAGTACATTCAAAGGAAGTATTCAGAAACAAATTGAATTGAGAAGAGATATCTCATTGCTTTTGTCCAATGTATCTTCATGGAAAATAGATTGTCTCATAAATGTTTGCTTATATTTTATTGACTACGCAAAAAGTTTTGATTCTGTGAGTAATAATCAACTCTCAAAAATCTGAGGAAGAAAAAGGTGGATTCCAGAATACTTCACTCTATTGAAACAGAACATGTACATGAAACAACATAGAGTTATTCATATTATACAGAGAGTCTTGAATGGTTTAAAAATCAGAAAATGTGTGTATCAGGGTTATATCTTTTCACTGTTTCTTCAGTCTGTATTTTGAGCCAATAATTTGAGATGCTGGGCCATTTGAAGAAGAGTGCAGCATGGGGACTGGAGGAAGTTTTATTATGGACATGTGATAAGCAGATGGCATAACTTTGGTTTCAGAAGCACCTATAGATGAAGATCAAAGACTGCAGCCTTCAGTATAGAATACAATTTAGTGCAAGCATAGAAAGAGTCTCATGCTTTGTATTACTTAAAATCCACTAACATCAAATCAAGTCGGACGCACAGCAACCCTCTAAAACGGGTAGAATAGCCTCTGTGGGTTTCTAAAACTGCAATTTTTTTGTGTGGAAACACTGAAACTGTAACTTTTTAATTTTTTTTAAATTTTATTTACTTATTTATTTTTGAAGGCATCACTGCTCTCTGGTGGTCGTGGGAGCTACCTAACCCTGCTGCTGAGAGCCGCTGCTGGATTTGAACCGCCAAGTCTTCAGGCTACAGTCCTGCACTCAACCACTTACGCCAGCGGGGCTCAGCCCAAAACTGTAACTTTTTAAGAGAGTAGAAAGCCCCATTTTTATATACATGGAACATACCTTAAAGATGAGGTTTCATGTTTTACATTTTAGATCTCTTCATTTCTATAGTATGTTTATATCATTGATATTTATTCTTAAAGACTGACTGCTATCTTGATGGACTCCCTATTGATGACTACATGTACCCATTACAGTGATATTTTGACTATGACTTTCATGATGAATCTTACTACCAGATATTAAGCACTTTCTGGGCTACAGAACTGTTCTATTTAATTAATTTATTTGATATTTAACAAATAGCTAACCAAAATTAAACTCGCTGCTAGTGAGTTAATTCAATAAAATAGCAGCCCTATCGAGCAGGATAGAAATGTTCTTGTGGGTTTCTGAACCTTTACCTCTTTAAGGGAGTAAAAAGACTCGTGTTTCTACCACGTTTTATAGTCACTGGTTCCACATAACAACTGATACACACAGAACACTTGTGACCTCGGTTCACACATTAGTACTGCAACATGCTTCAGATGATCTTGGACACGTGTATTAATCTTCGTTTCCTCCACTATATGCAATAGAGGGGTTGATAGCATCTACTATCGATCATAGGATTTTTGTGAAGAATAAGCAAATTATTTCATGTAGCCTCTTTAGCAAAATGTCTGCACAATGCAAACCTACATTCTTTCATTTGTGGCTCTTATCATGGCCAAAGGCAGCCTTTGTGATGCAGTGGGAAGCACCCAGCTACTAAACAAAAGGTAAATGGTTGAAACCTACCAGCTCCACTGCTTCATGGGTGAAAGATGAGGCAGTCGGCTTCCTTGAAGACTGACCAGCTTACAAACATGGGGCATTCCCCTCTGTCCTATGGAACTTCTTAGAGTTAGGGTGGACTCTGCAGCAAAGCGGTTAGAGCTGAGTGTTTGGAATATGATAACCACACCTTTGTTCACTGTGGTTTTTACTTTCATAGAGCTTACATGTCTGTGGGAGAAATAAACAATTCCAACTAAAAGTAACATAACAAGAGGATGTAAAGTTTTAAGACCTATGAACCCAAGCCAAGCTCATTGTAATTGCTTTGATCTAAATCACAGCATCCCATTAGGACAAAGCAGAACTTCCTCTCTGGGCTCCTGAGACTATAACTCCTTTCTTGAGTGAAAAGACTCATTTTTCTCCTATAAAGCATAAAAAATAGACAGAGACATGGTTCACTTTTCAACTGCAGTGTGAAATGAATTGGCTCTGTGAAGAAAGACATTTAGCAGAATGTTAAACAAACTATAAACTGAGAATAAAAGTCATTCAGAGGCAAAGGAGTTTCTGGGGGAAAAAGAAATGACAAAATTTCAATGTACCTGTAAAGAAGTGTGGGTGGCAGAAGCTTAATGAGAGAATGTGTGAAGAAATAGGTTGTATAGGTAGCCAGGGAACAAAGAAAAATGCAGAGTTTGTAGGTCACAGTAATGACTTGGGATTTTGTACTAAGTGTGATGGGAAAGTAGAGGAGAAACATTGTCAAATTTAAGAAAAAGAAAACTATAGCTGTTAAAATAAGTACCACATTCAACCAATAATAAAAATGGATGTAGACTTTTTAAATAAACATTTGCAGATCAAGGTCACATTAGGACTGTTGTAGTCAGATGTCATCCAGTCAGCTCTGACTCCCAGCGACCCTATAGGATTGGGTTTCTGAGATTGGGTAACTCTTTAGGGGAGTCAAAAGCCATCAAGGTCATTTGGTTCTAACTCCTAACTTGCTAAGCATTTTTAAAACTGCTGCCATGATTGAGCCAATTGCTGCTGTCTCTGTGTCAAACCATCTCCCTTCGCGTCTGTCTCTCTTTTGCTGATCCTCTGCCTTACCAAGCATGTCTTTTTCCAATCACTGGTTCTCTTAATAACAGGCTAAATCTCACAACCCTCTCTTCTAAGGGCTATGTTAGATGCACTAATTCCAAGACAGATTTTATTCTTCTGACAGTCTGTCACACATTCACAGTCTTCACCAAACCTACAATTCAAATACACTGATTCTGCTGCAGTCATCTTATTCTTTGTTCAGCTTTCACATGCATATAGGGAGATTGGAAATACCGTGGTGCACCTCAGTCCTCAAATGAAGTTGTTGCTCTTTAGACAATTAAAGAAATTGTGTGCAGCAGAATTTCCAATGCAATATGTCTTTGTTTCCTTGACTGCTACTTCCATGGGTGTTGACTATGACTCTAAATTACATCTAAATAGCGCAATTCTTCCTACCAAATTCTTCAACCAAAAATTCTTCCTACTAATTCTTCTACCAAAAGGCTATTGGTTCCCATAAAGGTTTACAGCCTAGAAAATCCTACATGGAATTGCGGAATTGCTGTGAGTTGAAATAGACTCGATGGTAGTTGCAGAGAGGAATGAAACATCACCTGATTCTTTTCCATCCTCATAAGCATTGCCTCATTTGAGTCCGTCCTTGCAACTACTGAGTTAGTTCATGTTGCGGAGCCTGCCCCTTTACTTTACCCAACATGGTATCCTTTAGGGACTGGCTCCTTCAAAATACACGACAAACAGGTCTTCATGTCCTGTTTATCAAGGACACTCTGGCTGTACTTCTTCAGCGTCTTTTATTTTAAATATTTTACTATGATTTGGGTGTCCTGTTTCTCAAGGACACTCTGGCTGTACTTCTTCAGCGTCTTTTATTTTAAATATTTTACTATGATTTGGGTGAAAGTTTTCAAAGCGAATTACTCACCTACATATATATATATATCACTGTAAATGGTTCCTCTTTGCATTTATATTCTATATCATCTTATGGAATGTGTACCTCCCAGGTATTATTTTTCACCTATAGGCCAGTTTATAGTTTGGCTGGAAGTTGAGCCATGAGAGGGAGTTCAGTTCTAGATCTAAGGTGATAGTCTAAGGAGCATATTCTTGTGGTTTCAACACTCTCTGTCTCACCACTAAACCTGGACTTTCTTGTTATTGCGTTTTGTTTCACAGTTTTCTACATTTTTCACAGTGTTTTTCATATTTTTCACCTCTTTGTGGTCTCTTTCAAAATGATCATCACATGGCATCATTTATTTCTTCCAGTGTTCGGGTTGTGGAAGCTAGGGTTCATACGGTCAGTTGTTTCCTTGTGGCTTTTATGTTCTTCACCAGTTTTTTTACCTGGACATTTGCATCTTTGATGGTTTCTCACATACTCTTCAGACCACAGTGATTGATCTTCATAAGTAAATTCTTCAAGTTGTTCTTTCTTTGTTAGCAATCAAGGCTGCGTCAGTCACATGCATGTAGTGGATTGTGAACGAGTGCCCCTCTAATCTGATGCAGTCTTCTTCATCAGATAGTCCAATTTCTATTATTACTTGCTAGGTATACAGACAGGATAGGTGTGGTGAAAAATGCAATTCAAGTGAAGTGAAGGGACTAAGAGAGTATAAACTAATATAATAAGATTTACCAGGGAAGGAACAGCAACTTCAGAAATGAAATGAAATACTCTCAATTTGAAAAGAGAAGGTCCCTATGTGGAAGAAATTCCCTTAAGAAACACAGAAGCTTAGATGAATAGAAGTTTTACCTATAAGTGAAAATTAAAACACTAATATCTAGGATGAGGCATAATTTCAATGATACAATAATGAATTAGCTGTAGGAACATCTCTTACTTATCTAATAGAGAACCTAAATTTCTAAGATCTGTTGTTTTTATCCACAGGTCAGGGAAGTTTTATTTTCTCTTAGATAAATATTTTTAATCACTGGAACAGTGAGAAGCCATTTGTAGGGTCATCATATACATCCTATATACTATGTAGGTACTTCATATTATGGATGCAATTTGGGGTATACCTATTACTTACCTCAGTAAAATAATTATATTTTTCATATATATAAAAATAAGTCCAGAATGATCAAGTTTTGAAAAACAAATTCATTAATATATTCTGGTAGACAAAAAACAATCTATAGAACACAAAAAATATAAAACATTTATGCACTAAATATATACACTTTTTAATACACACTCAAATCAAAATCATTGCCATCGAACTGATCACTAGCTCATAGCAACATTATATGGTGCTTTACTGCTTTACCAGAGTAAGCCACTCTTTTTTGTTTGTTTTGGTTTTTTTCTGGAGGGGGGTATCACTGCCCTCTGGTGGTGGGAGTAGGAGGCCCAGCCTTTGCTCCTGTAGAGCTGCTTCTGGAATTGAGCCTTCATCCCAGTTGGGCACAGTCCCATGCACAACCACTACACCAGCGGAGCTCAGCCCTTAAGGCATTCTTTTGACAGGCAGTAGATGAATTTGATATTGCAGGGAGCTTAACCCACAATTGCAGTGCTTAACCCACAATATCACCAGGGATCCTTAAATTTAAATAGGTCACTTAAAGGCATGCCATTTTCATCTGATGAGAGAACACATGAGGTCAGTGAGCAAAGTTAATTGGAAAGGTTATGGAGGAAAAGTTAAATAACACTGGATACTCAGGCCACCCCACTGGGTGCAAGAGTTCAATGCTATCTATCTTCTTTCATAGGATTAGTGAATGCTACCCAGAATCTAGGCGAAAATTTCTGGCTCCAATTGTATAGCTCTGATAAGCCTTCTTTCGTAGGAAAAGATAGATAGGCATAGTTGAATGTTGCCTTTATTTTGAAAGAGTGATCTTGCAATTTTGATGAGCTCCTCCTGGCCTGAGGGCTGTTGAGACAGGAAAGCAAACATAAGTTGGGTACGATCAAACACAAAACCAACTGGAGGGATGAAGGAAGTGCAAAATAAGAATGTCAAGAGAAGAATGCCGGCCACAATCGCAATAGAGAAAGAAGTTCTGTATCCTGTTTATCATAATATTTTCCCACAAATAAATGTATAGTGCAATGAAATGATAATTCTATCATTTCAGCTCTGAGAAACAGACTATAAACTGTGGAGGACAACATATTGAGGGAGAAGAATCTATTTTTTTTCTTTGTTTTAGTGACTCTGGAAAAAACAGCTTTATCTTTTCAAGGACCTTATTTTAATATAAATGAGTTTTTCCGATTAGTTTTCCATAATGATTTTGCTAATGTCCATTAATCTGGCCTTTCTATTCCTAATCCCTTAGGGATATGATATAGTTCTGGCATCTACACATCTGTGGCTATAGTCTCATTTTGAAGGGCAGGCTCTATTGTTCTAATGGGCAGCATTAAGGTGTGATTTAGCCCTGACCTTGCTAGATAGAGGGTGTGAACAAAGCCCAGTACTTGGGGGCATCTTTCAGACTCAATCTTAGTAGAAGGTGTGACTTAAAAACTGCATGCCTTGTCTTCCTCATTTGTGGTCCGCCTACTGGCCCCACTGTGCAGTTCGAGCACACACTATCTCATTTGGAAAGCCATACTTCTATTTCCTGACTGAGGAAACCTGCTGTGACTTTTGGATAATTTGGACTCCTGACTTCAGACCTTGCATGTGGCACACTTCTGCCTGATCTTTGAATCTGGAATTGAACATCACCCTCTAGCATGAGACATTACTTCAAAGTTTCATATATTTCTGTGGGATGTTACAATGAATACAGAACTCAGGGACTTGAGGAACTATATATGATTAAAGAAGGAGTGAGTGGGGGTGAACAGGAAAGGGAATGGAGCAGAATAACACCTTAGAAGATATGGATATTTGGGATATATTTAATCAACAAATTTTTGGAACTAGTCTTGTATAGATTCTTCCAAAAGAAAGCATTGCTACAATGATTTTTGACCTACTATATGGACTTTGGTCTATGCAAAAACTTTTAGCTTTGGAATCAAGTAGAGACAAGTCCTATTGTGCTAAATTCCACATTACCACCTGAGAATGATAATAATGCCTTTCTCAATTATTGGGTGTGATAGGTAGGCTTTCTGTGCCAACGTGGCAAATGAACACATGTGAGATTAATTGAAGGGCAAAGATATAAATAACTTGGTGAGTCTCACCTTTCTCTCTCTTGCTCTTGGATCTTTGGACCAGTGCGTAGCCAGCTGCCTTGCTTTTTCTGTGCTTCCATTTGCAAGCCACACTACTCATGGGACACCTAATCTTGTGGACTGTATCACTTTCAGTTGAGGTTCCTTCAAGCCCTGCTTTTCCACACTACTGGAATATACATCTCGTGAGCTGGGGACTGTCGGACCCTGTCATCTGGCTGACTGTTGGTATCCTGCCTTGCAATTATTGCCTGTGGATGGATAGACTGAATTGCTCTATAGAGGATTTCAGGACTTCAGGACTGCTAGTGTATAAGCTGTCATGGAATTGAATTGTACTGAGTCATTCATACCACCTTAGAAATTATTTATTTCTTATTTCAGATATCTATTTATATAAAAAGTAAAAAATATTAGTGTCCTGTTTTTGTTTTTCTAGAGAACTCCTATCTAATGCACTCAGAATGTGAAATGAGATTATGCTAAAATCAAATTAACACTGCTCTGAACTGTGGAAGTGGAAGTGGAAGTGCTTAGGAAGTACTACTGTCCTTGTCTGGAAGTACTGGCTACTGAAATCAGAATGTATCTATTTATGTCTATGGGGTTATGGAGCACTTCCCAGATATATTCCCCTAATCTACCAACCCATAAAATCATTCTCGTCTCTTTAATATTTTAAAGCAGTGATAGCAGAATATTTTCACATAACCTGAAAGACAAACAAAACTTCAAGTTAAACTAGCCTGGGCTTCAGCAATTGCGAATATTCAGGTGAAAATTAGCTTGAATTTCATTTAGATGACCACCAATAGCTGGAAAAAGGGAGTCAGTGGAGTCAAAGTCTTGTGGAAGAAGCAAAAATAACTAAAATAACAATATTGAAAGAGCCATTGACTGCCAAAAAGAATAAACATATCTGTCTCGGAAGAAGTGCAATGGCAACACGTTGTGGCACATACTTTGAGCATGTTGTCAGGATAGACCAGTCTCTAGAGAAGGACCTTAGGCCCGGTAAAGTGTCAATGCAGTTGAAAAGAGGAAAGCTCTCAGCAAGATGACGTGTTACAGTGGCTGCGTCCATGGAAGGGCACAGAACCAGGCTGCGTTTTGTTCTGCTGCTCATTGGATGACTATGAACTAGAAATGACTCCAGGGCACCTGTGTCAGGCCGGGTTGACTAGAGGGAAATATTCAGTGACACTGATGTATGTGGAAGAGAGAGCGTTATATCAAGAAGTAAATATGCATCAATAAAAGATCCCGGTCCAGTCCAAACTCCAGTCCAAAGTCCTATACAAGTCCATTAAGCCTGATACTAGTTGTGTTAGTCTGGGTAGACTAGAGACACAAATTCAAAGACACGCTTATGTATCTAAGGGAGAGGTTTTTATACAAGAGAAATGGAACATGAGAAAGCATCCCAACCCAAACCAGTCCAGTCCAAGTAAAGTCTTCCTCAGATTCACGAGGCATATGCAATGACACCAAGACAATCACAGACCAATGGGTGCAGAGTCCTGTGTCCAGCAGTGGTGGAAGCAGCTAAGCACTGGCAGGAACCTCTCGGAGGCTTCTCAAGCATCTCAGTCCTGGCAGGTGTCGTTATGTGGCTTTTTTGCTTTCAGAGTTTTGGCCCATGTGGCTTCTCCTCTGGAATGTCTGACAGGGAGTCAGCCTGGTATCTTGTCAGTAGAGAGTCTCCAAGGGCTGAGTAATCTCTTACCTCCAAGGAGGAAATATGGCCAGATTCCCCAAAATTCTCAAGAGAAACCCATGAGCAAGCAGATGTCTCCTTGGCCATCCCCAGATTGATAGACTAGACTCCACCCCTACACTTCCAATCCTGAAATTGACATGACTGCCACACTAGTCAATAAATCGCTCTTAAGACTCACACAACCACAACAATGCAGGAAGATTCACTGGCCAGTGGGTGAAAAGTCTTATGGTTCCAATGAGGATGGTGGTGACATCAGAGAGCCTTGCAGGTCTCCATGTGACATCAATAGAAAGGTGAAGGCAGAGAGAGAGAGAGAAACAGCGGTTCACCTCAAAAGAGTCATTTATCTCTGTGGCACCTTCAAATGAGGTCATCAAGCTGAAACCTGATAGGCAAGCCAAACTCTATACAAAAAAACTTCATTATCACAGCACTTAACAGCAACAATGTACAAGTAACTGACAATTAAAATCAGACTCAAGGCTAAATGCATCTTATGGCATGAATCCCCCCAAAATTGTTGGAGGCTTTATTATATTAAGCTCTACTTACCACTAAATGGAGTCAAGGTTGGATTTGAACTCATCCAATCAAATTCTTAGCTACATGCATGATTATTACACTCAGAGGAGACCAAACTGGATGCGATCAGATCAGAATGTTGGACTGCTTTTATTCAGACAAGAGAGCAAAATGAGTAGTGAGAATATGGCTAGGGAAAGGGTTGCAAATGTTTATGAGATGTAACCTTATTCGTTATCTTTTCATTTCAGCCTGCCTCTGTTAGATTTGCTTTCTCTTCTGAACACTCGTGATGAATTATTTCCTGGAAAATATTCATGGCTATGGTTGAAAGTGTCCTATAAAGTGAAAATTCTTTAAAACTGTTGAAGTCCAACTTCAAATCCAGATCATAAGGGTGTTTTGTGGGCCTGAAGCAGCTACAGGCAGAGGCCCACGGACCAGAAACAAAAATTGTTTTCAATGAGACAAATAATGTAATGTTCTACTTGGTGTGGAGCATCATTTACTCTCCATTGACCTTGGCCAAAGCCTCCAGAGTGTGTTTGCCTGTCTGTCCATCCATCTTTCTATCATTGCTCTTTTGATCTCAGGTAACTTGAGAATTTGCTTCCCCTGCACATTTTTTAGTAATTATCATACATATATGATATCACATAGCATAATATGTAACCTCAGAACTAAAAGGGAGTAATTGTATTTCTGGTATCAAAAATTGAGTGAACATTTAATCACTCTCATTAAAATGTTTTATGGTTTATTGGGAGGGGGACATTACATTTCAGATAATCATTTTTGTATCCAACAACTTAACAAACTCCGAATAGCTTGCCCTTCCTTACTTCCCTTGTTATACTTTTTACTCCTCTCCTTTTTGTAGGGTATTATTTTCCCTTTTGTGAAAGTTAACACTGGTCTACTCTCCAGCACAGAGGTTGAGAAACTTTTGAGACTAAAGAGCCAGTACTGTACCTCACGACTACTTAAAAATGATTAGAGAGCCGGGCTGAGCCCTGGTGGCGTAGTGGTTGTGTGCGGAACTGCGGCCCACTGGGATGGTGGTTTGATTCCAGCTCCACGGAGCAAAGGCTGGGCCTCTTACTCCCACCACTGAGGCAGTGATGTCCAAAAAAAACTCAAAAAACAAAAAAAAATGATTAGAGAGCCAAAAGTACATATTTACAAACAAATGTAATCACGATGACCCAAATGTTTTCCTTTAATAATTGTCAGTTTTACTTCAGAGCCACATAGACATACTCAAAGAGTCACATGTGGAACAAGAAGTGCAGTTTGTCGACTCCTGTTCTAACTGAGTGCTTCTCTCCCCTTCCCTGGCCCCTGTCCTTACTCCCTGGTAACCATTAAAATATGTTTCTTTGAGTATGAAAACCTCTCTCTTGATTTTTCTCTTTAGTAACAGTGATCTTATGCAATATGTGTTCTTTTGTGATGGACTTACATCACTCTGCAGAAAGACCTTTTAATCCACCCATCTTTTAAATTCATCTCAAACATATCCCAAGTTTTCAAGAAAAAATTTCCCTAATTTTTCATGACCTTAGTGTAATGCTTCACAACATTTCATGCATACTGGGATGATCTGATTCAAATTTTAATAATACATATGTTTCAGTCTCACTTCAGAATTTCTGATATAAATCATCAAGCAGGGGACCAAGGCATCAGCATAAATTTGTACAATCCTCTTGGGTGGGTTAAGTGGGTGACCATGGAAGTGTCCTGACCTCAGTAATCTGAAGAGTATGATAGAGGAGATGAAAAAGTTAGCTTGCTGTTAATCAAAATATTTGAAATAGAACATAATTTAAGATTTAGCTTGCTTAAAAATCAAAATACAACAGTCCCCTCCCTTGAAGTAAAAATTCCTTTAAAACTTAATCAGTAGGGGTGTTCAGGAAGGTTGTAAACAAGGCCATTTTGATACATACCCAGCCACAAAGCAACCTCCATTTAGATAAGCAGTTCTCAACCTGTCATTGAACAATGCTTTCAGAGGGGTAACCTGATCTCTAACAGTAGGAAAAATACAGTTATGAAGTAGCAACAAAAATAATTTCATGGTTTGGGGTCACCACAACATGAGGAACTCTATTACAGGGGTGCGGCATTATCAAGGTTGAGAACTACTGATTTAGATAAATAATAGAGCTGAAGACCTCAGAAGATGGTAGTCTGGTAAGCCCTGGAGAATGCAGGCATAGATCATGGATTCTTTTGATAATTTCAAAAGCTGCTTTTTGTCACAATTTTGGGGTGTCTGTTGTTTCATGTGATCATTGCAAATCCTGTATTTTTTAGTCACAGAGCTTGGGCTGTATAATTTTCAAACCATAAGATGCAATTTTTCCCTCCCAAAGTGTGGGGAAAACAAGGTTGTATCTTATGGTCCCAAGGTGTAATCCCCAGAATGTTTGCTTACGATCCCCCAGAAGATTTGTTTATGATCCCATGTGTCCGCTGCTGTTTGCATGCTGTGGGTTGCTGTGTGTCTTCGGGGGAAGGCCCACCTCTGGGGCTCTCAATGGCAGTCAGATCACATGATCAACACAGCCTCCCCTCATTTGTAATGAAAGTGAGAATGGATCTTAACTCCACTGTTCAGTGTATGCTGTTAAATATTTATGCATTTTTCTTTATTTTAGTGACCATTTTAGTATACTGGTACTAGTTGGTTCAGATTTTTTTTTTCTTGTTTTCGTGCCCTAAAAACTGCGTGAATCTTAGGTCCGAAAAATGTGGCAAATTGTTTGAATTTCACTGGATTTTTAAAAGCATTTGGAGGAAATTCTTTTCATCTGTCTCATAGTTGCAGAATAAACTAAAAGAGTTTCTCAAATCAACCTTGGTCTGTCTCTGTCTTTGGCTGAAACAGTGACACACAGACCTTTGTTCATGGCAACGTGTTTTGACAACCACCATCTGGCACTCAGTGAGAATTTCCAGTGAGCTGGGTGTGGCCATTAGATTTTATGTCCACTTTTGCCTTTGTGTAGGGAGGGAGCCCAAACTGTAAATTAGGTCACAGCCTGATGACACCTGGGGGGTGTGGTTTTTTTATAAGAGGGACACTGGGGACTGACTCTCTCTCTGTCTCTCTTCCTCCCTCTGCCCTTCACTTTCCTGCTTGCTGGCCACCTGTGCATGTTCTCAGGGCCAACCCCTTGGACCATTCAACCCTAAGAGCTCTTAATGCCCTGCTGTATTTCCACTGACTTTGGACCCTTACAATTTTGCACCCACTGGCCTGTGATATTTGTGCATTCTGTTTCGATTTTCTGCGGTCACACAAATCTGGAGACGGCTCTGGCTAGCATTGGACCCATGGACTTGAGTCGATTGGTCTGGGATGCCTTCTTGATGTAAGAAGACTTTGTCATATGAAACACCTTTCTATGCCTATAGGAATTCCATTGCTTTTGTTTCCCTAGACAATCCAATATAACATAATAGGAATCCCCACTTAGGGAATCTTCCTTGTAAGGGGTTCCCATGGATTACCAGGACTGAGAAATCATAAGTGGGACTGAGCGTCTGGGAGTAGAACTACTAGAAATGCCGAGCAATCATGTAAGGCCCTTTTCCTTGAAGATCTTCTGGACTGCAGCTTGCTGTCTCCAGTGACTTTCACTTCTAGATTTGAAAACTGATCCCATCTAGCGAAAGCACTTAATATTATAAGCACCTGAAAAATTGCAACACGGAAGGCTGACATTGTCTGTTTAAAACTCAATGAGTTCTTGGATCTGTAATCAATTTGGTTGCTCTTTTGGGCCCCAAACTGCCCCAGAGGAAAGCCTCCTAGGGCATAGTCTGTCTAGGTGGTCTTTAATGTGTTACTTTAGTTGCTTGTGTTGGGCTCCAAGTTGCCTGTCATGGAAGAAAGACCAGTTAGATGGTTTCTGCCCAGTTGATCTTTCTACACTTGCATACCAATCACCAAGCAAAAGATCGCATTTTACTATAACAACTCTTAGCCTTATATAATCTAGATTTAATGGAGAAAAGAACACTCAGTGGTTCTCACAATTATCATGCCATTTTACAGTTGGAATTGTTTTGGAGAAGATATTGGTAAATATGGCAGTAACCTAATCTAGTGTCATTTTGAGGATTAAGAGTGTGGGGGTGGAGTCTAATCTTTCAATCTGGAGATAGCTAATGAGACCTGTGCATGAGCATGGCCTTTTCTGAGAATTTAGAAAAATGTGATAATTCCTCCTTAGAGGCAGAGGTACTACCTCCCTCAGCTCACTCCCTTGGAGACCCTCAACTGTCAAGGCTCACTTCCCGGTGAGACATGGGAGGAAGCCACATGGACCCACCCCAATGCAGCACTGGGTGCTGGGAAGCTGTGCAGGGACCCCTGCCAGTGCTGAGATGTTTACAAAGCCTGTCTACCCACTGGCCCGTGAGCTTCTACATTCAGCATCACTGCATGTGCTTCGTGAGTCTGAATAGGACTTTACAGATTGCTGTCAAACCTAAAGGCTGATATTGGACTTATGGATTTGATTTGGGCTGGGACATTTTCTGAATGTACAACTAATTACCCTTTGTTTAAAATCTTTCTTATGCACATAAGAGATTCTATGGATTTGTTTCTTGAGTCTACGCAGAATAACACAGGAAGTGAGCTAAAATTCCTTATTACAAGCTTCTATTAATGAAATCATTCATATTTCCAGGTATAGCAAACTTAGACTCTAAACCTTTACAAGACCTGAATTAAATATTACAGGTATTTCAAAAGGAGGAGGATTTTCAAGGAGAAACCAGTTTTTCTACTTTGCTCAACCTGAACTAGCTCAGATATGCCAGTGCATAGTATTTTAGTGAATTCTATATAGAAAGAGCCAAGTGGCATGGTGTCAAGTACTGGGCAGCTAACCAGGGCATGGCAACTACAGGCCAATTGCCATTGGCACACAGACTCACCAGTCAGCTTTCTACTATCTCAGAAATCCTGCAGAGCAGTCCCTGCTCTATTCTAAGGTCTCTGAGTCAGAATCATCTCAGAGGCCGTTTTTTAGGTCAAAATGCAGACATTTAAAAGAATCTGAGGAAGCCAAATTTAAATAACATAAACAAGCAAGGCTTTAAAATAATTTTACTATATTTCAGCAGTGCATTTTGGAGCATTATTTTAAGATCTTTAAATGATTTGTTGCTATTAAAATAAAGTTAGTGGATGTTTATTATAATTAGGCATTGTGTTAGTCCAGGTAGACTAGAGGAACAAATTTCATAGACACACATATAGATATAAGGATAAGGTTTATATATAAGAGAAATAGGACATTAAAACAGCATCCCAATCCAGTCCAGTACAAAGTCATAAGTCCGATATTAACCCATATGCCCGATATCAGTCTATAAAGTCTCCTTCCGACTCACAAAGTCACGGGTCAGTGGGTGCAGAGTCCTGGCACTGGCAAGGGTCTCCCCATGGTTCCTCGCTTCCAGGGCTCAGGGTTCATGAACAGCAGAAGGAACTCATCACTGGCAGAGGTTTCCATGTGGCCGCCCCAGCTTCAGAGGTCTGGCTCCATCAGGGCAAAGCCGTGTGGTCTCTTCACTGGCTTCTTCAGCTTCTCACACACTGCCATCTTGTCTTGTCCGTGATTCATGGTCTCTGAGACTAACTCCCAACAACTGGGGAGATAGCTTCTCATCTTTATGAGGGAAATATTGTGAGATTTCCCAGATGTATCAGGAGAAAGGCATGCCAACACAGAGGCCTCATTGGCTTCTCAATGGCTATCTCCAGATTAGCAGGCTAGACTCCACTCCTACATTTCAATCATAAAATTAGCATAAGCACATGACGGCCACAGGCATTCAATGAAAAAAAGATACCTGCCAAATAATGTGTTCATTTTTCCTAGTATTAAAGCATTCTATTGAGAGATGTACAAAACAATGATTTTTTTGTTACTTGATATAACCAAAACTTTACCCATGTGATTTGTGATAGATTTTCTATGCCACATGTTTTCTAATAGGAACTTGTGGGTGGAAGTTAGCCTGTCAGAGAGGTCACAGCCTGATTGGAGTGCCACTAAGAGAAATAGCTTTTGGAGGCCATCCTCCCTCTTTTTCACCCTAGACACAGGTGACATACTTCCCTCTGCTTCATCTTCCTGTTGACAGACCACACAGGATCAGTGAGGTCTGCGAGAGCCTTGGAGATGTTTATACCACCACTGTGTCTGTAGGACTTTACACCAACTGTCCTGTGATCTTCCTGAATTTTGCATCATTGTATGTGTTGTGTGAGTTTGATGTTGAATATATGATTAGAATCAGAGTTATGGACAAATATTGGACTTATGGACTTGATCAGACTGGGATGGAATGTTTTCTTAATATATAATTACTCTTTAATATAAAGCTCTTCTATATGCATATATGAGTATCACTGGATTTGTTTCTCTATTCTGTCTGGTCTAACACATGACTGAAAGTTTAACTAATAGTATTAACAATGAATTTGGCTTCTTGTCAGTGGGGAGGAAAAAAGAAATGGATTACTAGTTTGAAAATGTAATCTGTTCTTTGAGTAGCCTGGCTGTAGCTTCCAGGTAGAGAAGATGGGATTTACCAAATGACTTGTTCTTCCAAAAAGACCCATGCTCCAGATAGCTCCTGACAAGCCAAAATTGCATGGGATGTCATGGGACCTAAACTAACTCTCTATTTTGTAGTTAGACTAACTGCTTGCCATGCCAACTTTGTTTCTGAACTCAGCATTCATGGAAATGTTTGTTTGTTCTTTTTTTTTTCTCCAAGATGTTTTTACATTGCAATTGCCATGGTAGCATAGTATAATGTTTAAGAAGGATGCTTTAAAATATTTCTTTTCAGTCTAAAATTCCTTCTGACATTTAATTAACTTTATTCGACTTGTATTTGTCCAGGAATTTGAGCCTTTCAAAAAATTAACTGTGGATTAACCTTGGCCATATAAAATTTTGTTCTCCACAGATAAACTTTTGTTTTGCTGCTGACCTGCTAAGATATTGCATTTGACCAAAATTTGAGTTTATTTGAGTTTATTTCACTTATTTTATTGAGTTTATTTCACTTATAAAATATGAAAAATGTCCTAATTTGGAGCCCACCAGTCTAAATTAATATTTCTGGAATTTTAAGTTTATGGAGTTTCCGAATTACAACTAATCTAAACATTGTCAAGAACAGAATAAGTTCTATATGTGGGAAGAGTGGAGGTACTTAGTAACTAACTTTCTCATTTCTCCAAAATTGTTTAACGTATGGGCTTAAGACAGCTCGACTTCCTAATTAAAAGCTTCTATTAGAAAATTAGAACAAATTCATTCAAGAAGTCATTATTAGAAGATCTGATGAGGTTTGAGCTCTGGATTAAAAAATACAAGAGCATGGTTGTGCACGGGATTGCAGCCCGCTGGGTTGGAGGTTCAAATTCAGCAACACTCTCCAGGAGCAAGGCTGGGCCTCACACTCCCACCACCAGGGGGAAGTGATGCCACCCCCCCAAAAAAAATGAGAGTAAGATTTCCTGCTAATCTCCAACAAAGCTGTTTTGTGTCTCAATAGATGAATGTTTTCAATGTCAATGTTCATGTCCTTTGTCATATGCATCCTGAGGTTATTACAGAAGTGTAGTTGCTACAAATATTATTTTGAAGTAAATAAATATCTTCAAATATTTATTATACTCAGATTTATGTTATTTTCAATCATTCGACCTAATATTTCTAATATTCATGTTTTGCCTCTGACTTTTGTGAAGTAGGGACAACCTATGTGTGGACCACATGCCCTTTAAAAAGAAATATTGGGTCTTAAAGGAGAAAAAAACAAAAAACTGGTGCCCAAAAATTCATTTTACTCTGAGCATTGTGCTCTATTGAAGAATATGGTCTGTTTAAAAGGACAGACTCCAAGAAAGAAAATTCAGATCTGTCATATAATCTGGTTTCTCAAGTAATGTTAAGAAGTGTCTACCTGTGTTAGAAAGGGTTCTCTAAAGAAACAAAACCAGGATGCACAGAAATATATATAATTCTCTATATATTTTTATATAAATAGAAAGTATATAACATAAGAAATAAATAGGTAGCTAATCTATAAAGCAGTACAAATGGCTCGGTGCAACTCACTTGCATGAGACAGCTAGTACACTGGCAGTCCTTTGAGTCTTGAGAGCCGCTGAGTTGTCCCTCTGTAGATCTGGCCACAAGCAGCAAATGGCAAAGCAGGTCACCAACAGTCAACCAGATGACAGTGTCCAACAGTCCCCAGCTCAAAAGAGGCATATTCCAGGAATATGGTGAAGCAGGGATTGAAGGAACTTCAATTTACAATAAGACAGTCCACAGATTAAGTGTTCCATGGGTAGTGTAGCTTGTAGATTGAGGCACAGGACAAACAATGCAGCTGACTGGTCCAAAGATCCAAGAGCAAGAGGACCAGGGAAGAGCTCGCCAAGCCCTTTATATCTCTGTCCTTCAATAGACCTTATGTGTGTTCATTGGCCATGTTGTCACAATAAACCTACCTATCTTCATTGGCCATGTTGGCACAACAAGCCTACCTATCATACTACCTAATATTTAACTATTTATCACTATCTTATTTGTAGAAATTAAAAGCCAGTTCTTCAGAGGAGTCCTCACCTTCTAGTTCATGCCTTAAAGTTGTGTCCCATGGTCACCCTAGTTTAATAGACACGCCTGGAAAAGTGTTCAGAGAATTTCTGTGGAAATTCAGGACCAGAGGTGAATAGATATCTTTCTTTGAGTAGGTGGTTTTACTTTTATTGATAGGTGTGGTCATTAAGTATCATCACTTAAATTTTCAATCTGTACAAGTGAATATTCCAAAAGGCTTTTCTGTATATACTTTCATTTAAACCTTAGCCAGATTAATGATATTATTCTTAGAATTATCAGATGTCCCATGGAAGTTATTGAAGTTACTTCTCAAACTGACAGTGCTTTCTCTAAAATGGACCCTATTAAGTGACACTGAGTTGACACCGACTCACAGAAACTCTCTAGGACAGGGTAGAACGGCCCTCGTGAGTTTCTGGAACTTTAACTTTTAGCAGATGTAGAAAGTCCCTTCTTTCTCCCAAGAACAGGCTGGTTGTTTTGAACTCTTGATCTTGCAGTTAGAAGCCTGATGTGTAGCCACTACATCACCAGGGTTCCAAAGTGGACCTTAGACATACATAGAGGCCCTCGATAGATGAGTGGATTTTGAGCTGGTATTTAATTTAAGCTTTGTTTTTGTTTTGGGACATCACTGCCCTCTGGTTGTGGTGGGAGTTACCCAGTGCTGCTCCTGAGAGCCGCCGCTGGATTTGAACTGCCAAGCTCACAGGCCGCAGTCCTGCACTCAACCACTTATCCCACAGGGGTTCAGCCCCTTAATTTAAGCTTTAATCTAACAATTAGTTCTTATGTTACGAACCTGCTTGATAGTATCTCTCATGAAGGGATTACTGAAGATATGAATACATAGCAATAAAATTCATTTTAAACAATAAGCATGTTATGACTTAGAAAGTTAGTAAGCAAAGCTTTAAAAAGAGTAGCCAGTCAAAAAGCATTTCTCATTTAGATTAACTATAGAACAAGCAACCTCAAGGATTGGTGATTTCATAGCAACTGGAGAAATGTAGATATAGATCATTGTTTCCTGTAATCATTGGAAAACTTACTTTTCGTCATATAGTTTGGGATATATAATTTGGTTGGTTTTTACTGGATTTTTGGAAGCAGCTGGGATGTAATAAATTCCACTGTTCCCTTCTGTCTTGCACTTGTAGAATGAATGCAATTTTATTGACTCAAACTTGTCTCTGTCTTCGACTGAAACAGTGATAGGTAATCTGAGACTCTTGGTCAGAGCAATAGGTGAATTATATCATTATCAAATGCTAACATATTCCATCAAAATTTCCTGAAAATAAAACATGAATTCCTTGAATTCTATCCCAGAAATATGACACCTAATTTATAATTTAGTAATTTATTCTTTTAATCATCTTAACTTCCCTGGCACCATGAAATCAGAGAAACCATTTAGAAAACAGAATCTAAAATAAAATACTCTCATTTACTCTTGTTTTATTTCCTTCACTATTGTGGCAGTCATGTGCTAATGCTAATTTTATGATTGAAATGTAGGGGTGGAGTCTATCCCATTAAACTGGAGATAGCCATTGAGTAGCCGATAAGGCCTCTGTGTGGGTACATGACTTTCTCCTGAGACTTCTGGGAAATCTCCAATATTTCCCTCATGAAGATGAGAAGCTACCTTCCCCAGTTGTTGGGAGTTAGTCTAAGAGATGATGAATCACGGAAAAGACAAGATTTCAACCTCTGAAAAGCTGGAGGATCTGGAGGAGAGACCACATGGCTTTGCCCTGATGGAGCCAGACCTCTGAAGCTGTAGTGGCATGCTGTTGATGGACCCTGAGGCCTGGAAGCGAGAAGCCATGGGGAGACCCCTGCCAGCGCCAGGACTCTGCACTCACTGACCTGTGACTTCGTGAATCAGAAGGAGAATTTATAGACTGATTTCGGGCATATAGGTTAATGTCGGACTTATTACTTTGTACTGGATTATATTGGGATGCTTTCTTAATGTCCTATTTCTCTTATATGTATAAACCTTTTCCTTATATCCACATGTGTGTCTATGAAATTTCTTCCTCTGATCTACCCGGTCTAACACATTATGGTACCTAAGGAGTGGTGTACTAGAGGAACAAATCATAAAGATGGAAAGTAAATGTATGTTTGACTTGTGCCTCATGGTATTGTTACTTCTTTGGCTAACCAGAAGTCAGATATGTCCTTGCAGTTTACTGAGTTATTTTCTGGAAACAATGTGGGAAGTTAAAGTTTTGATTACATTGTTTGGATGCTGTTTTCAGTTATTTCTTTATAAAATCGGGATTCTGTTCAAGGACAATAGTTAAGACGGTCAGAATGCCTGACTGAAAGCAGGGATATATTTTGATGCCTTCAAGGACCTAATTCAATGTTTTTGTGTAAACAGTAGTTTAGATAAGGATATAGATAAGCTTAATAACTATTAACTTTGACTGTTTTTAAGAATTAAGTTTGATTTCTGACTATGCTGTTTATACTGATTTCTTATGCCTATTATTATAAATATAAGGATACATAGAAATGTTTATTGGGAAGTATGAAGAGTTTGCAAATCCAGCTACCTCAAGCCAAGCATTGAGCTCTAGAGAGTTTAGGACTTAGTGTCAAAGACATCTCTGAAGAGATTAACCTCACCTTGTGCTTAGATGGGGTAAGGCCCCACGGAAAGACTTCTCTGGAGAAAGTAGCCCCACACAGTCTTTCAGAGCACTCAGGGTACTTGTGGTTTGAGAGGAGATCAGACTGAACAATAAAGAAGGATAGAGTCTATTTACTTGGAAAATCCTGACTAGTGATTATCTTCAGAAGCAAAGGAATCTAGAACCATGAAGATAACTCCTCCCTGGGTCTGAATGTTAAAGGAAACTTGTGGCAGGCTGAAATGCCTGTTAGGTGACCACCCAGATTTACTGCTTGTCTGTGAAAGGAGGAGAAATGTAGCAATGAAGAGCTGGGTTGACTTTGGCCACTGACACCCGTGGACTTTGTTCACAGGAAATAGAGAAGACGAGAGTGGGTTGACTGGTCTGAAGTTCATGACCTAGCATGGGAGAGCTAGGCATGTTGAGAATTTGTTGGGACCTTGGTCTGAAGAGAAGGCAAGCAATGGCTGCTGTGGTGAGGCTTAGTGGAAAAGTTCACAATGAGTTGACCAGAACCCGACCAAAGGAACAGAAGCAATTTAAGTCTGTGAACTGGTGCATATCACTGCTGACTTTATGGATGAACATGTCCCGTCCCACGGGACATTCGCAACGTGGATCTCTGGGTCCGGAGCCTGGAAGACGAAGATGGGCAGGGGACGCGAAGAATGGAGGCAAGACAGGTTTCTGATCAAGCCTCGTTTATTGGGGCAAAACTCAGGGTATATAAAGCCAATG
>PVJH01012660.1:0-63492 GCA_004026705.1 Nesogale talazaci
TCTATTGATCTCCCCTTGCCTGCCCTGGTCAGACCTAGACAATTTCGTAAGCCCTTCTCTCTAACGAAGTGCATGACCAAATCACAGTCCCATTCATGCTTCTATAACCCCACCTATTGTGAATTTGTGATAGTGTCTTTTGTTCCATGCCATATGTGACTTATGTGCAAATTTAAATTTTCTGATGCCATTTTTATCTCGTGCTAATGGCCTTCCTCATCTGGATAATGTGTCTGTGTCTTTGTCAGTTTTAAGATTTAATAAATGCTCTTCTTAAATTATATTTGAGATTGGAGTCTCTTGAGCACTCTGAAACAACAAAATATATATAGCATTGGAATGGAAAGGTCAACCTTAAGAAAATTCTAAGATGTCATATTAACAGGCCTTGGATTGGGGGGGTGAGTGGGATGGGGATGAGGATAAATAGAAAGCATGTATCATGCTTCAGAAAATACTCAAACTGATTTGTATAACAGAAATAACTGACACAAATACTATTAAGTAAGAAATAATGTGACCAACTTGGTTGAACATAATAATATTCTCTTGGCAACATGAATATGACCTGTTTCCGAGAGATGAATAAGATCAATAAGCTATGGATTGTAAATTTTAATTTTTTTTCTCTTCCTTTCTATCATCATCATTCAATCAGAATAATGGAATTTCTCTTTCTTCCTTCCCCCTTCCCACTTCCTCCCCATTTAGATGTTGCAAGAGCAATTGAGCTCCTGGAGAAACTACAGGAATCTGGCGAAGTCCCAGTGCACAAGCTGCAGTCCCTCAAAAAAGTGCTGCAGAGTGAGTTCTGCACTGCCATCCGAGAGGTACGACACTGAGATCGTAATCACTATGTTCAGCCACATGTCTCTGGAATAGAAATCAGGTTTTCTTCTACACAAACAGTTGACAGAGTTAGGATTAGAGTTACATCTTAACTTGCTGTTTTTAGCTCCTTAGACAGATGATAAAATATGCTTCCATCTGCCATATTCCCAATTTAGATTCATTTAGAATTTATGGTCGTGGCAAATGACGTGTGTACCTTAGCAGGGGATGGTTGCTTGCCATCTGAATGATTTGGTGGTCAAATGTTGCCACCTGGAAATTCAGGTGGAAATGAAGACAATTATTAGAGGCAGAGTTATTCTTAGAAGAACTCTCAACTAATTTGTTCAGAGGGAAATCAGAAAGAGTAACTGCCCATGACCAAATGCATAACTATTCAAACATTACTATACAGTGCAACAATTGAAAATCTAGAAAGAGCCCTGAAATTACTTCTAGTGACAATTCTTAGTGATGTTTTCATTGCTGATGATTTCAAGAAGACTAATTTGAACTAAGTGAAGTGAAATGAACCTCAGAATTTTTCTGGCTGAAGGAATCGACTTGGTGGCACTTGGTTTGGTTTGGGGGGTTGGTGATAGAATACACTATTCCACTGATCTAGTTCATTAGTTAGAAGAGAGTACAGTGAAAAAAATGTTATATTGCTTTGTTCAGTAAGCTCACAATTTCCTCCCCTGTAGGTTATAAGTAATTATTATAATGAAGTCTGTAAATTCAGCCTTTTTTCTCTTAATAGTTCCTAAAAGTGATTTCCCCACTGTCATCCTCTCTTAATATATTTGAACCAAATGACTTTCTGGAGACTGTGTTGTTCCAGAAAGTGCATAGCATACACACACTTCGCTCAAGACCATTCTGACTTACCGAGACCACATAAGACAGGACAACACAGCTCTAGCGCGTTTCTAAGACTCGTTGGGAGTAGTCTCACCTTTCCTGAGCAGAGTGACTAGTGTCATCTAACATGTAACCTCTACATCACCAGGGTTCCTTATACACCACACAAGGAATGTGCAAATGTAGCTTCTTTTCATTTTGCAGCTCTCTCAGGACTCTACCTGGATGAGTCCTGCGCTATCCAGTGGGTATAAATAACTGCATGTCCTTGCTGTTGTTGTTTGCTGCTGTCAAGTGTGTGACCCCATGCACAGTGAAATGCAGCACTGCACAGGACTGCACCTTCTGCGCAGCTGTCATATGCCTGAACCCTGTCGCTGCCATGGTGTCAATTCATTTCTTTGAGGAGATTCCTGTTTTTCTTTTCACTCTTCCTTTATTTTTTTGGTCGGAGGTGGGGGGCGTGCTGGGTACACTTTATTGATGGTACATGACGAGGTTGCACTCTCAAAGCCCGTGCCTTTCTGCAGGTCATCTGAACCGAGGCTCTCGACGATGGGATATTCTCCCTGTGTTGGGGGATGGAGCTGAGGGAAAGACTCCTTAGCAACCCAGGTTCTCTCTCTCCCTCTAGTTCTGTTGCTGAGGCTGGTGGTTCTGATGGGGCCCAGGGACTCTTAATCCTTGGAGACTCTGTGGACCATAAGGTCTACTGCTCTGTCACTGTAGCTCAATTTATTGTCTTATCCAGAAAGGAGCTAGGCAAAGTGGCATGGAGGGCAATGACAGCTGTATCAAAGGCGGAGAGTGGGTATCACTATTTAAGTCACAGGAGAACAACCTGATCCTCAGTGTAGCCTAGGATACCCTTTGTGGGACCTCTGATGTCATCGTACTTGAAGCTTTCTCCAGACAGAAAGTGAGATCCTCCACTGACCCAGTGGTGTCATCTTGACAGCAGTTAGCTTTGTTTGGTTTCAGTGCTTCTGCAACATCTTTATCAGCCATAATGATTCTCCATTTAATTGTAGTTTATACTGAACATGTTTTTGTTAGGTGCCGTTGAGGCAGTTCCGACCCATATTGACCTTACATAGAACAGAACAAAACATTGCCAGGTCCTGTCCCATCCTCACTATTTTTCCTACGCATAAGCCCATTGTTCTAGTCACAGTGTCAGTTCATCTCCATGAGGGTCTTCCTCTCCTTCACTGCTCCTCTACTTTACCAAATGTGATGTCCTTCTCCAGAGACTGGTCTCTCCTGACAGCATGTCAAAAGTATGTAAGATGAAATCTTGCCATCCTGGCTTTAAGGAGCACTCTAAGCCATACTTCTTCCAAGACAGATGAATTTTTTGTCCTTTTAGCAGTCCATGATACTTTCAATAGCCTCCTCCACCACCATGAATCAAAAACATTAATTCTTCTGTAGGCTTCCTTATTCACTTTGGCATATATAAGGCAATTGAAAATACCATGGTCAAGTTCACATTAATCCTCAAAGTAACATCCTTTTCTTACTTTAAAGAGATGTTCTACAAATGTGTACAAAAGCAAAAGTGATGAAGAAAGCTGATAATGTCCAGCTATTAAAAATATCACATTTAGGCTCTTACAGGCTTGAAAGTAAATAAACAGCCATCTAGCTCAGAAGCAACAAAGTTCACATGGAAGAAGCACACCAACCTGTGTGACCATGAGGGGTCAATGGAATCAGTTAGCAGTCATCAAAGAGCAAAAATCATATCAATGCATGCCTACCTTCCTAATATGATCACTGAAGACAAATGAGTGCATAAGCAAATGTGGTGAAGAAAGATGATGGTGCCTGGCTATCAAAAGATATAGTGTCTGGGATCTTAAAGGCTCGAGGATAAGCAAGCGGTCATCTAGCTTAGAAGCTACAAATCCCACATAGAAGAAACACACCAGCCTGTGTGACCATGAGATGTTGAAGGGATCAGGTATCAGACATCAAAGAACTAAAAATTATATCATTATAAATGAGGGGGAGTACATATTGGGGACTCAAAATTTATCTGCAGATGAAGCAACACCCCCCTTACAGAAGGGTCGTGGGGAAGAGATAAGCTAGTCAGGGTACAGTGTAGCAACGATGAAATAAGCAACTTTCCCCTAGTTCTTAAATGGTTCCTCCCTCCCAGTATCATGGTCTGAATTCTACCAAATCCGGTTAGACTAGAGGATGTACACTGGTAGACAGGAACCAGAAACATGAGGAATCTAGAACAGGTGATCTCTTGAGGATCAGTGATGAGAGGGGTGATACCAGGAGGGTGGAAGGAAGGTGGAGTAGAAAGGGGGAACAGATTATAAGAATCTGCATATAGCCTCCTCCTTGGGGTATGGACAACAGGGAAGTGGACAAAGGGAGACAACGAACAATGTAAAACATGACAAAATATTAATTTATAAATTATTGGGGGCCCATGAGGGAGGAGGATCAGTGAGGCTATGGATAAAGGGTGAGTTAATACCATGGGCTTAGGTAGAAAGAAAATGTTTTTGGAGGATGGTGGCAACAAATATACAAATGTACTTTGCATACAAGGATGGATGTACAGATTGTGATAAGAGTTGCGTGAGCCCCCAATAAAATGATTTTTTTTAAAGATCTTCTGTAGGAGATTTATCTAATGCAATACATTTTTAATATCTTGATTTCTACTTCCATGAGCATTGACGGAATCCAAAGAAGGCAACATCAACATTTTCTCCATTTCTCCAGTACAATGATGCTATCCATTCATCTACTTGTGAGGTTTTTGTTTTTCTTTACATTGAATTGTAATTCATACTGAAGGCTCAATTCTTTATCTTCATCAGCAAGTGCTTTAAGTTCTCCTACCTTTCAGTAAGCTATGTTATGTTATCTACATGTTGTAGGCTGTTAATAAGCCATGCTTTAATTTTGATGCCACATTCCTCTTCATCTAAGTCTAATTCTCTATTTGCTCAGCATTCAGATTTAATAATTATGGTAAAAGGATACTACCCTGTTGCATTCTTTTCCTGATTTTAAGCCATGCAATATTCCCTCGTTCCATCCACATGCCTACCCTCCTGATCCATGTGTGTTAATCTTTGTTGACTAGAGAAACAATTTCATAGACACTCATGTGTATAAGAAAAAGCTGTATATATAACAGCACTTGAATATTGAGAAAACAGCCCATATCAAGTCCATATTAGCTCTTATATCTGATACCAATCTGTAATGTCCTCTTCAGACTCAGGAAGCACACGCAATGATGCCAAATGCAGGAGATCACAGGCAGGTGGGTGGGAAGTCCTGTGGATCCAGTGGCATTGTAAACATCTCAGGGCTGGCACAGCTCTGCACATGACTTCTCTGACTCCAGAAGTCTGGTTCCATAAGGCTCTCTCTAAGGTTCTTTCTTCTCAACATACATATCTCACTGGAAGTAAGTATGTCTCCTATCTCCAGCAAGCTATTTATCTCCTTGGCACCTCCAAATGAATTCATTGAACAATGGCCCGATTGACAGGCTAAATTCTACCCTTCACTCTTAAGTCTCAAGTTGACAACAGATTATGTAACCACCGCAGACCACCCCTTGTCAATCTGATACTTTCACATAACTCTTTAGCAATATATAATTGTTAAACAAAGAATAATAAAATCATATCAGTATCTAAAAGGATAAAACTAACATGCATACAGTTCATTATGTGCCCCTTAATTATGCATTCTATAAGAGAACAAAACAAAAATATACTATGCCTAACAATTGCACTTCAGTAACATCTATACCTTAATGCTACAATCCTATTAATATACTCCAACATCTATGAAACTTTATAAGTCAACCACTTCATGCCTTCCTCCACCCCATTTTGCATATCCAGTTTCTATACTGCCCACTTGCATCAGCTCACTGCTCTAAGGAGATAATCATATTCTTTGATGTGGAGAATCTTCATCCCAGTTGGAACCTTGTATAGTCTGCATGGATAAGCAAAGTCTCGAATCAGGACAGGTCACCCATAAATTCTGCAGCAATATACACCATTTCACAGGCTCAAGTATCCTTTCTTCATCTGGTCAGGTTCTGGTCAACTCAATGTGGGCTGCCCAACTTAGCCTCACCAGAGTGTCCATTGGCCATCTTGCCTCTAAACCATGGACTCGTCACAAATTCTCAAAAAGTCTAGCTCCCTTGTGTTAGGTCATGAACTTCAGACCAGAAAACCTGCTCTTGACTCATCTTTTCCTGTAGTATCTGTTGAACCAGGTCCATGGTGTCATTGGCCAGCCTCAACCTACCTCTTTATTGCTACATTTCTCTCACTTCCACTTAACAAGTGGATCTAGATGGTCACTTCGCAAGCATTTTGGGCCTGCCCATCTTCTGCCTTTAACATTCAGTCCTAGACAGAAGTTTTCTGCATGGTTCCAGTTTTTTTTTTTCCAGCTCCTGACAGAAGCCACTAGTTCAAAATTCAAATATCCAAAGAGTTCCATTTTTTTCCTTCAGTCTGTGAACAATGGGCCTTTAGGCAAGACTCTTTGACTACAAACATTCTGAGTGCTCCAAAGCAATGGGTGGGCCTTATCTTTTTAAAGCGTTCTTTGCAAGCATTTCTAAAACCTATTTGAAAATAGATTTTTAATGACTCAAAGCAAGTGGGTTTATAAGCTCCCTATCTTCATACTTCCCAATAGCTATATCTAAAAATTTGTATATCACCAATAATAAGCACAATCAGTATAAACAAAATAGAATCAGATTCTTAAAACTCAATTCTTTAAACAGTCAAATTCAATCCTTATTTAACCTATCTTAGCCCTTGTCTAAACTATTATACTAATACAAAATATGAGATTAGGTCTCTGAGAGCATCAAGCTAGAGCAAAGCTTTCTGTGAGTCATTTTGATCTCCTGTCAGTCATTTTCACTGCACACCTCTGAGGAATTCAAAGGGCACTTTTGCCACTCGAGCTTGAGATTGACTGTGATCACAATATTTTTTGCCATTTCAGACAGGATTAACCTATGGCAATTTCTAGGAATCAAAGCTTTAAATTCTAGCATTTTTTTCCCCAGAAATCAACTCAGTAAACTGTATGAACATACCTAACCTCCAGTTAGCTAGATAACACCCACTCTCCATCTTTATGATTTGTTTCTAATACCCCACTCCTGGTACTATAGTGTGCTAGTGTGGGTAGACTAGAGAACTAAATTCATAGACACTCACATGTATATAAGAAAGAGCTTTATATACAAGAGCAGTTGAATATTGAAAAAACATCCCAACCCAGTCCAGATCAAGTCCATAAGTCCAATATTAGCCCATATGTTCAATACCAATCTATAAAATCCTCCTTGGACTCACAAAACACATGCAAATATGCCAAATGCAGAAAGATCACAGGCCATTGGGTGGGAAGTCTTGTGGATGCAGTGACATTGTAAGCATCTCAGCACTGGCAGGACTCCCCACATGACTTCTCCAGTTCTAGAGGACTGGCTCCATTATTCCTTCTGCATGTGATGTCTCACAGATAGTGAGTATGTGTCCTGCCTCCTGCGAGCTGTTTGTCTACATAGCACCTTCAAAAGAGGCCATCAAGCTGCTGTCTGATTCACAAGCTAGACTCCACCCCTTTACTCTGAATCCTCAAATTGACACTAGATTGTTTAACTACCACATGATATATCCATGTATAACTTCCACACAAACACAATAAAGTGTTCTGGAATTCACATTCTCAAGACAATTCATAGTTTATTATGATTCATACAGTTTAACCCTTTGGCTTATACATGTAAACATATTGAACATACCTTAAGTAAATAAAAAATAATTTTCTTCCCAAGTTTTGGCTTATGAATTCGTCCAAAGGATATGTCTCAGTGTGTGAACTCTCATTCATTGCCTACCTCTCAGAGATATATTGAATATCCTCACACAACTCTACTCCCCAAGATTGACTGGTTGACATTACCTTTCTTGACAGCTCTGGCTCCTACTGTATGTTAGTATTCTGCCTGCCATAGAATTAACTAGAAAATATCTAATATACTCTCAGTTCTCCACATATGCAACTCATAAATATAGTCTCTTTTATTGGAATTTATATTTCATTTTGAGGAAATTCTGATCAACAAGTACGTGTGGAAAACAATATCAGAGAATGAAAAGACAATGGTTAAAAAAAGTAGGATTAGAGGAAGAGCTATGACTGTGTAGTTGATATGATTGAAAAAGAAACCAAGTGTTGAATGGGACAAGTCAAACTAATATGAAGGAAAATCTGGCTCCATATAAAGAAAATCACAAGTGCTAAGACCTAGAGACAAAAATGACCTTAGTGTATATTAGGAACAGCACAAAAGCCAGTGTATCATTGGATTTCTACTCAAGTACTCCCTCAATGTGAGGGCACTCTGTTCTGTGATGCTCACCTTCCTGACATGATTGCTGAAGACATAATGGGTACATAAGCAAATATGGTGAAGAAAACTGATGGTGCCCAGCTCTCAAAATGTATAGTGTTTGGGGTCTTAAAGATAAGCACGCAGACATCTAGCTGAGAAGCAAAGAAACACACATGGAAGAAGCACACCAGTCTATGCAATGAGGATCCCACTTCTACCTTACAAATCCGACTAGACTGGATCATGTATACTGGTACAAATGAGAGCTGGAAACACAGGGAGTCCAGGACAGATAAAGCCCTCAGGACCAATAATGAGAGTAGTGATATGAAAAGGATTAGGGGAAGGTGGACCAGGGTGGGGGGAGGGGAACCAATCATAATGATCTGCATATAACCCCGTCCTAGGGGAATGGACAACAGAAAAGTGGGTGAATGGAGACATTGGTCAATATAAGACATGAAAAACCATAGCAATTTATAGGTTATCAAGGGTTTATGAGGGAAAGCAGGAAAAATGAGCCGATACCAAGGGCTCAAGTAGAAAGAAAATGTTTTGAAAATGATGAGGCAACATATGTACAAATGGGCTTGACACGATGGATATATGGATTGTGATAAGAGCGGTACGAGCCCCAAAGCGATTAAAAAGATAAAGCCAATGTATCTTGACTAGGAATAAACGACATACGGTCTATAGCGGCAGCCGGTGACCAAATGAGAGATTCTCACGGGCTCCATTAGGGACTTGCATGTATTTTAAGCCACTGAGAGAAGAAAACAAGATGGTGCAAGAATGGAAACAAGAGAGGCCGTAGGACAACAATGGACTAGACAAGATGGGAAATGATACTTTGGACAAGAGTTGCAGCAGTGCAAATAGTCAAATTCCGAATCTTTTTGGGAGTGATCTTGTTGTTTCATAGTGAAGTGTGTCCTTTCCCAAAATATGTGGTGTAAATTCTAACCTTTATTCCTATGATTATCATCCCATTTGGAAATCAATAGTCTCTTTTATATTAATGAGGTAGGATCAGCATAAAATGTGTTTTGAGTCTATTTCTTTTAAGATGTAAAAGAAGGGAAATAAACTAGCAAGCAGAGATGGAGAGATGCCAAGCCACATGAAGGGCAGGAAAGAACAAAATGTCAGAAAGACAATGACCCACCAAGGGTAAAAGCCTTCCCCTAGATCAGCACCCTGACATCAAGCTGCTAGCCTCCTGAACCGTGAGAACATTAATTTCTACTTGTTAAGGGCACCTATTTGTAGCATTTTGCTTATAGTAGCACCATATAACTAACAAAAGAGTCAACTGAGAACACAGGATTTGAGAGTAAGAGAAGAATAATCATTCTTCACTTTTTCTCAATGTTGGAATTGAACAAGATGAGAATATTTGGGTATGAAATGGGTATAGCAAATATTATTATGAGCTCTCTTTCTGGCATAGAACACTTCTGATGCTTTTTAGACATCCAAGGACAGAGGGCTAGTGGCAGTTGGTGTTAAATCTGAAACCTTTTAGAGATAGAAAGGTGGCAGAGTTACTGCTAAAGTAAACATACTTTTTACTTAGAAGCAAATACTTGGTGGCAGTGGGTTCCTCAAAAAGGAGTTACTAAGAAAAAAAGTGAATAAGAGTAAGAAGAAAACAATTATGGGTAATTGATATAGGTTTGATACATTAATCTTACAAATCCTGTCCAGTGATAAAGTAAGTCTGGTGCATTTAGTGGTCGACTGAAGTTTACCTCGAGTGTATAGACACAGGGAAATTAATTTGTTTGTTTGCGTTTACATTTCACAAATTTGGAACTATACCATTAAGTTTATATATAGAGAGAAAACATGATCTTCATACTCATTTTGTTCTTTTTATTTTAATAACACTGAGTTTTATATAGAATAAGTGTATATTCAGAAAGCATCCCAACCCAATGCTGTTCAAGCCCATAAGTTCCATATAAGCTCCTATGTCCCACACCAGTCTACAAAGTCCTCCTCAATCTCACAAAACACGCGCAAGGTTGCTGATTGCAGGAGAAAAGTTGAATCAGTAAGCATGTAAACATTTCAGTGCTGATAGGGGTCTCAACACGGCTGCTCCAACACCCAGGGCTGCATCGGGGTAGGTCCCTGTGGCTTCTCCTCAGACATGTCTCACAGGAAGTGAGCCTTGCCAGCTGAAGCAGGGAACTGGCTAAGAGAGCTGCACCCTGGTCTGACCATTAGAAAGCAAGAGACCCGAAAACTAGAAAGGCGAGGCTCGCTGAGCCATTTTTCTGTCTGCCCTGCAGTTAATCCCACGTGTGTTTATTGGTCCGGGTGGCATGATAAACTTTGTCTCAGCCCTTAAACTAAAGCTAAACAAGTTCAATAGTTCACATCTCTTGCCCTAAACCATGCTCTTTATATGACAAGCATTAACAAATTCACTGTGAATGCTTCCCACAACCACCTGCAATATTGAAGAATCAAACCAAATTCACTGCCGTCCACCAATACCAACTCATAGGCACCCTATATGACAAGGTAGAACTGAGTTTCTGAGACGTTCACTGTTGACAGGAGTAGAATGACCCCTCCTCCTTTCCAAAATATACTGGTGGTTTTGAATTGCTGACGTTGTAGTTAGCACTCAACATGTAACCACTAACATACCAGGGTGCTCTGCCCCAACCTGCAGACAAATTGACAAATCTAGATTCCAATCAGTGTCATCACATCAATTCTAACTCACAGTGATCCTGTAACACTGAGTAGAATTTCCCCATAAGTCTTCCAAGACTGTAAATCTCTACAGAGCAAACAGACTCACCTCTCTCCCATGGAGTGGCTGGTGAGTTTGAACTGCTTACCTTGCAGTTGACAGCCAATGCTTAACCCACAGAACCATCAGCACCCCTTTAGAGCAGTTCGTCACCCCATGAACTCTCCAAAGGAATTGCTCTGTGTGGAATTTGAAAGATGCCTCAACAATATACAGGAGTGGTTCTAAGTCTGGGCATAGTTAGCAATATTTGGAGATGTTTTCGTTGTGACAACTCCAGGGGTAGGCGCTGCTGGTGTCTAGTGGGTTGAGACTGGGATGCTGCTAAACACCCCAGGGGGCAGGAGGCAGCCTCCCACCCCGGCCAACACCCGGGACCCAGGGGTCAGTGAAGCTGGTGCACAGGATGTCCTCAAGGAGCCAGCAGCACATGATCTTTACCTTGGAAATGGTTCCCTACCCCATTCCATAGCTTGCTCCTCAGCTTGTCCAGGGCAGAATCTCAATTTGGAGAATGTTCTGGAGACTTGCACATCTCTGTGATGCTAAACAGGTTTCAGAACAGCTTCCAGACCAAGACAAACTCTATGACCCTGGCACATTACTTCGTCCCTCAATTTCTACATCTGGGCAGATGACCAGGTCTTCCTCCTTCCATGATGACCAGAACCAGATCTCAGATTGTTCTGACAGGTAATGCATGTTACATAGAAATTTTGTTGGTTATCTCATCAACACAAATCCATTTCATAGTGTTATTTGTATTTGACCTTGTAGTTTTAAAACATGTATTTATTGTGTTGCTTTACGTTTCCTAAACATTAGAACTCTGGTACACTGTGGGGAGTAGGGAGTAATGAGAGAAGAACAAGATGTGTATGACAGTGCTACTACAGAAAAGGCGTGCAGTGCAAACTTATGGCAGGAAGATACACTGCTGGACCAGTGACTTCAGAAGGTAGAAGGGAACCTCAAAGTGGAGTATCTAAAAGTGAATGTTTCTTGATTCAGGAATATTATCCTGGCATGACAGCTTTGAAGTTTTGGTTTCTTATTCAAGTCATTCTCAGAATCTCTGTAATTGGATTATTTGAGATATCAGAAATACTTGCTATGAAATACTTTCTAATGTGAAAGGTGTACATTTTTTTCATGAAAGGCAAACAACAAAAACTATAGTCACATTATTCTTAGTTCTACTTCCTAGAGCAAAAATGGGAATAGTCACATAATCACCAATAGGTGATTTGTCATTTATTTTTTATTTTTTTTATTAGGCATCACTGCCCAAAGGTGGTGGGAGTAGGAGCTCCTGGGAGCCGGAATTGAACCTCCATCCCAGTGGGCCACAGTCCCGCGCACAACCACTACGCCACCAAGGCTCAGCCGATGATTTGTAATTTGTAACACCCAAATTATTCTCAAAAAGAAAGCAGAGAAAGCTAGCCCCCACACTTTCATAGTGATATATCTCACTCAGTGTTATGGTGATTGATATCTGTTGAGTCAGGGACACAGTTTGTTTGATATTTGGATGCGATTGCTGAGTCGACTCTTAAAATGACTGCTGGTGGTAATTAATGCTATTGGTGTCTTTGAGTTGGTTTGAACTCACAGTGGCTCTATGTGCAACAGAAGGCAATACTGCCAGGTCTTGGGTTAGCCTCACAGTCACTCTTATATTCGAGTCCACTGCTGCAGCCGCTATGTCAGTCCATCTCATAGAGGGGTTTCCTCTGTTTTGCTGCCCCGCCACCAAACTAATTAAACAACTGCACTAATTAAACTGCACCAGATTTGTGCACGTGTTTTCAGAGTACAGGGCAGAGAAATGAGCTGTATATAATAAGATGCTACATTCCTCTAATTCTAATGAGATATACTTGGTGACAAGAAGAGGACACACACAGCTTTTGAATAAGGAATGAAATAGCATTTATTACATTTATATGGTCAATAATGGCTATTTTTTTAATAATGGCTATTTTTTAAAGATGTCAGTTTATTTTTTTAAACCTGTTCCAGAGACAGGTTTCCCCTGAGAATGTAGTTTGATAAAATATAATTAATTAGCTAATCAACTAATTAATTCTAAAATTAATACTAAAATTATGCTTAAAATAAGTTTGGATATTTCTTTGGCTATCGATTTTTCCTGTAATACCAAAGACCTAAACTCACAGATTCAGGTGTCCAAAAAGTCATACTGAGATTAGGGCAAATATATGTATGTATATATTTGCAATAAAGAGAAACATTGCTATATGTATATATTTACAATAAAGGAAGATATTACTATATTACTAAATAAGTTTCAGTTGTATGTCAGTCAAAACATAGGCTTTTTCACAGAGAACAGATAATGGTGGTCTAGACTTTTTTTGCATTTTATTATTGAAAGGTTTCTAGAGAATTGTGATCACTAATTAAACTGCACCAGATCCGTGCATGTGTTTTCAGAGTACAGGGCAGAGAAATGAGCTGTGTGTAATAAGATGCTACATTTCTCTAATGAGTTATATTTCGTGACAAGAAGAGGGCACACACAAGCTTTTGAATAAGGAATGAAATAGCATTTATTATATTTATATGGTCAATAATAGCTATTTTTTAAAGAAGCCAGTTTATTTTTTTATTTTTCAAACCCTTTTATTGGGGAGTCTTACATCCCTTATCACAATCCATGCATTCCTCCAATATGGCAAGCACATTTGCACATATTCCGCCATCATCCTTTTCAAAATATTCTCTTCCCACAGCTCTCCATTTCTTCCCCCTCCATCCCCTACCAGTCCTCCCTCATGAACACTTGATGCTTTAGAGCTTATTTTTCCCATTTTACGTCATCCTCAATCACCCCTCACCCACTTTTCCATTATTCATCCCCCTGGGAGGGGATTATAAATTGATCCCCATGATAAATTTCCCCTTTCTCTCCTCACTATCCCCTAATACTCCTGGTATCTTCCTTCTCCTTGTTGCCCTGAGGGGTTTACACATCCTGCATTTCCTGTGTTGCAGGCTCTTATCTGTAGCAGTTTGCTTGTTCTCATCTAATCCGATTTGTAAGGTAGAACTGAGGCTATGATAGTGGGAGAAGGAAACCCCAAAGAGCAAGGAGAAAGTTGTGGGTTTCATTGGTGCTATAGTGCACCCTGATTGGTCGTCTCTTCCCTGTGACCCCTCTGTGAGGGGATGTACAATGGTCTCCAGATGGACAGTGGATGTTCACTTCTTACTCTTCCCTCTCCCAACGCTTTCACCTTGGGTTTGGTTTCATTATGTTCCTAGATACCGGATAGCTGATCCTGTCGACATCTCATGATCACACAGGCTGGTGTGTTTCTTCCATGTGGGCTCTATTGCTTCTGAGGTAGAGGGCCACTTGTTTATCTTCAAGCCTCTAAGACCCCAGATGCTATATCTTTTGATAGCCAGGTACCATCAGCTTTCTTCACCATATTTTCTTATGCATGATTGTGTTGGGAAAGTGAGCATCACAGAATGCTGGATTATTAGAACAAAGTGTTCTTGTGTTAAGGGAGTTCTTGAGTTAATGCCTAATGTCCATTTGTTATCTTAATTCCTAATATATAGCTATGAGTACGTAGTTCTATTCTCCTCTCATTGCAGATATATTTGCATATGTACATGCCTGTATTTAAGCCTCCAAAAATGTCCTTTGCCTCCTTGTTCTTTCCTCAATTTCCATTTTACTTCCCTCTTCTCCCACCATCATGTTCGACCTTCATTTGGGTTTAAAAATTCCTTTCTGCTAAATTGTCCTTGACTGAGCCTCATTAGGCATCCTACACAATTCCTTCCACTGATGTTGGTTCACTTGTTGTTCCCTTGTCTCTGGGTTGATCCTCCCACCCTCCTTTTCCCCACCTCTCCTACTTCTGTATTTCCCCTGGAACCATTAGTCCCATTCTTTTCATTTACGAATTATTTATTCCAACTATCTTATCTAGCTAGACATGCAGTTACATTAATAAGTGCAAAAACCTGGCACAGTCATATAAAACGACAAAGAAAGTCAAAACCAACAAAACAATTATAGCAAAAAGCAAGAACAATTTAAAAATAGGGAAAAAAGCCACTGACAAAAATGGAAAAGCTTATAAACAGTTCAAAATCTGATTGTTGGCCTTTATGAGTGCTTCCTAGTTGAGTCTGATGGGGTGCCATACTCTATCTCCAAAGTCTAATTTTGGTATTCCCTGGGGTTTCATCACTCTGCTGCTCTGCTGCATGCCTTCAGTGCTTCATCACATGGTGGGATCTGACTGTGTCTCCAGTGCTGTCCTCCACAGTGTAATGGTCCAGTGATGGACGCGGTGTCTCCTGGTAGGATCAGCCCTTGAATCCTCCCCATGTGTTGTCTGCTCTGAGCAGCAACATGGTCCTTGGTCTTGGTGGGTCAGTATGTCCTCCCCTATATTTCCATCCCTTTGCATTTCTCCTGTGTGCAGCCGTCCAATGCACCCCTCTCCCCAAGCTGTAGCCCCAGTGCTGTCCTTTGAAGGGCATTCTTCTGAGGGGGGCAGAGTGTCCACATAGTCGAGATTGGGGCCGGCCCCAGAGATGTCTCTATTGGGTCCCTGGTACATGCCTGTATGTTGTATGTATGTCTTGGCTCATCAGGTTGAAGAAGCCTGGTCTCTCTCCCTCTCCTGTGGAGATATAAACACTCTTCCCTTGGGTGGAAAGTACTCTGTTCCCCCCATACCCATGATTTTTTTCCCTCCCTTTCTTTCCACGTCTTATTTAGTCGGCTGCGGAATATATCTCTGGATGAGGTTTGGCCCCTGCAATAGTTGCTGGACCACTACCCAGGGATATATGTATATAGTAGCTTTTCCTCTATGCCCTGTTTTTCTGTTTTGTTTTGTTTTTGAGCTTCCCTCAGTGGACCCATGTGATATTTGTCCTTTTATACTTGACTTAATTCACTTAGCGTGATTTCCTCCAGTTCTTCCCATGCAGAGATGAGCTTCATGTGTTCATCATTGCTTTGTAGGGATGTGTAGTACTCCATTGTATGTATGTGCCATAGTTTTTTGATCCATTCTTCTGTTGATTGAAATTTGGGTGGTTTCCAATTCCTTGTAATTGTGAACTCTGCTGTAGTGAACATTGGAGCACAGATGTTTGGCTGTGGTTTGTTTCTTGCCTGTTCTGGATATATGCCCAGTAGGGGTATTACAGGGTTATATGGTAGCTCAGTTTCCATATGTTTTAGATATCGCCAAATTGATTTCCATAATGGCTGTACATACCGTCAGGTCCACCAGCAGGAGATAAGAGTTCCTATGTCCCCCACAACCTTTCTAACCTTTGTTACTTTCTAATTTTTTGACCTGGGCTAACTTTGAGGGTGTTAGTTGGTATCTCATAGTTGTTTTAATTTGCTTTCTTTTATGACTAATTATAGGGAGCATTTTCTTATATGTTATTGGCCATTCAGATTTATGCCTCTTTAAAATTTCTGTTCAGGTCCTTTGTCCACATCCTCAGTGGGCAGTTAGTTTTTTTCTTATTGTAAACTTGCAAAGTATTGTAGCTTTTAGTAATAAGACCTTTGTCTGATGTGACATTGCTAAAGATGTTTTCCCAGTCTGTGGGCTCTCTTATTATTCTTTTGGTGAATTATTTTGATATACTCAGGTGATTTATCAATAGAAACTATTTTTGTGGTTTTCAGTGCCTTTAGTTTTTAACTCACTATTAATTAGCTTGTATGACCTAAGCAGTTAAATAAAATGTTGAAATATGAAGCTTTTAAAATATTGATTTTGTATAAGAAAATTTTCTGAGAGATGAATTCAAGCAAAAATAGCTCAAATACCAAGAAATGCACTTTCCACCAACAGTTGATATGCTTTGTGACTCAGAGGAAAAAAATCAATACTTTATGAGTGATCATATGTTAAAAGGACACTCAATTTCTGTTACAAAACACTGAGGAATTCTTTTCATAACCTGAGTAACCAAATGTGAACTAGCAATCAATGTAGTTTTCACTCAGTGTCTTCCAAATTTGAAAATGTTCACACTTCCTGCTTTAGAGGAGGATGTGCTCATTGACCTGGAGTGTGATGTGCTGATAGTGGTCTTCTCTGAAATGTTCAACTGCCATATGTGGATTGGAATGTAAACACAGAACCAAAGGACACAACTTTCTTACTTACTGACAGATATTGTATGATAGTATTTTCTAAAATTAAAGAATAAGAAAATACACTGACTTGATAAGGAGTTTCATTATCTTTCAGATGGTTCACAAATATTTCAGATTTATAATTCAATTGCACATGGTCCTCAATAGAACATTTTAACAGATTAATGCACAGATGAGAATTATGACCACAAGACCTCTCACCAACTATTTATGAGAAATATCACCATGAGGCTTTCTTTCCCATTACAGGGAGTGGTAAAGTAAAAAGATCAGTGTTGTAGTTAAGTTGATCAATGTTTTAATCTCAATCCAATCGCTTATTTTTCACTTGTTTAACATTCTATACTAATGGAATACAACAACAATCTTGTGATTCTGATTATTAGAGATCTTGTGTGTGAAGTTACCTAGAGAATTTTTACTGTCTTCCATTCGATAAATACACAATTTATAGATAGAATTATCATTACAAGTTGGGGTGTCCTTTATTGTCCCTAGGTCTAGTGTTTTGGTGAGGCAGGAAAAGGATAATCGATGGGAAAACAAATGCTAGTTTCTATCAGCTTCTAGGAAACCATTTGAGACTAGTAAACAGATTCATATTCCGCATGAACAATTAAGCCATTGCTTCCAAATGCCATAATTTTAAGGAAAATAGTCCTGTGATACACATTTTTCCACCTGAATGCTGTTCTGTACATCAGTTTAATTTACTGTGTAATGGAAGCTTAATCAATATCATAAAAGCCCCAATTCTTAAATAATGATATCCTGCTTGGTAAAGAAAAGGGTCAGTGGTAATCCTTAATGGAACGGGTTGAACATAATAGCTGCGGTAAAAAGCTCCAACGTAGTAACGCCTCAGCACAGAACAGAGGCAGTGTTTCATTCCGTTGTATTTAGTAGGGTCAATATGAGTCAGAGCCAACTAAATGGTACCTAATACCAAAAGTTGGTAACTGAGTGACAAAACATGGATTGAAAAGTATCCAAAGATATCTTGAAAGTTGGACAGTAGAGGAAAGATTAATCAGAATGCACATAAGGAGAAGAAAGAAACTGACACTCAAAAATCAGTCAGAAAAAAAACAAAGACAAAGTAAGAAGGAAAGAGTGAGAGATAGACAAGAAATAATGTATCATTGAACCTTGGCTTAATATAGTATAATGAAAGGACATTACAGAGAATCAAAAAGAAGAGTGATTAATTCAAACAAACTTGAATTCCAATCCATACTTGCTACTTTATCTTCTGGTCTTGTATGAGTTACTTAATGTCTATTATTTTATTATTAACCTTAAAAACAAAGTGAGAATAATAATTTGTGAGACTAACATGAAGATTAAATCAAATAAGGAAACATACATGCTTTGATGAATTTAGTGGCTAGGGAAAATAGTAATAACTCATGAAATCACAGTTAGAGTCAGCAAAGTGACAGGAGCAAGATCAATAAAAAAACAGTCTAACTCCTTTACACAAACAACTAGAATTCTGAAAAATAAATCAGGAAAATAATTATTTATACTGGCCATTAAAAAGATTAAATACTTGGGCATAAACCTAACTGGATTGCAACAGGCTTACACAAAGAAAATTTTAAAACACTATGCAAAAAAGGAGACTCATATACATAAGAATATACTATATTCATAAATAGGAAGACAATACTCAGAAAATATCAGTGCTGCCCAAAGTCTACAGATTAATGCACTCCTGATCCAGATTCTACCAATTTTGATTAGAGATGAAAAAAGGAAAAGAGGTATCAGATAAGCAAAGCAACACCTTGAAAAGATCAAAGTGGGAAGCATTACATTTACTAATCTTAGAACCTATTCTTCAACCAAATAAAATCTAAGTACCTTGGCACTATTACAAGGACAGACATGGAGATCAATGGAACAGAACTGAAAAAACAGAAGTATACCTATTCGTCTGTGGACAATTGATCTTTCACTAAAAAGTAAATAAATAAATAAATAAATAAATAAATAAATAAGGCTGAGATTAAACGAGATAGTCTCTAACAAAACATGCTGATAAAACAGGATATCCATTTGTCAGGAAAGAATAATGTAGGGTTGATATCTAACACTATATAAAAAAAACTAACTCAATATGAATTCAAGACTTAAAAGTAAACCATAGAACTACGCAGTTCATTATGGTAGTGTGCCTGCTTATGCTAAGGGGGTCGGGGGCTCTTGTATGAGTATTTCAGTAGGAAACTTGCCTCATTCCCACAACAGCTCTAACCTCGCTCCTTCAAACTTTGGATGCTCCTTTTTGACATGGCATCAATATAAATTTTGAAAGTCCTCTGAGGTAGAGCTAAATAGATAGAAAATAACATCTTACAAAATATATAGACCTAGGTAGATATGCCAATGAACAGTGGCTTCTCATTTATATATTTCCACTGTTTCACTAATGGTTCTTATGATTTCGTCACAGTACTTCTTGGATTTGCCATCTTGTATCCAGGTACACAGTAGAGCCTAGAGGGGACAAAAAGACCCTGAGGATGTAGTGGGTTGCAAGTCAGGATGCGAAAGGCAAGGTCAGCACTTGGAACCACTAGTGAGAAAGACAAGTCTGTCTAGTCCAGTAAAGAGGTACAGTCTTGTTCATCCATAGGGGAAATTCTACTTTTTCCAGTAGGGTCACTGTGAGTTATCAATAAGCAAAATGGCGATCAGTTTGATTTTTGCATTGAGAGGGACAAAGTTATGCAAATTTTGCCCCTATTTTGCGAGACTGGATCACTGGTGTTGAGGTCTGAGGCGCATAGTTTGAGGGACATCTAGTTCAATAAATACACAGCTTTGCATCCTACTGTGGCTTTCTACTTCCATAAAGAGTTACAATCTGGGAAATCCATGGGAGCCATTTTACTCTGTCAAAATTGATTTTGGTTTTTTTCTGTGGAGTAGTAGCAGTTGGAATCTTAAAGATTAGGAGTGATTCCTAAGATTCAACTATCCACCTCATCCTGATGAGACCAAAGAAAAGTGAACTAAATAAAAGACTCAAGAAAGAAAGTTAGCCTTTAGACTAAGAGCTACATGAACTACATACAGCCTCCATGAGCCTGAGACCAGAAGAATTTGATATTGCCCCACTATTCTGAATGGATTTTCAGGGATCTTGGGTAGAGTGGGAGTAAAAATGTAGAACAAATCTGAAAATCATAAAAAGATCAGATTAGCGGTTTGATAAAAACTTATGAGACTCCGAAGACTATGACCTCTCAAGCATGTTAGATAACCTATAAAATGAACAAACCCATGCAGAATGTGCATGTTGGACAATAAAGCATATCAGACCAAATGGGTTTGAGAATTTGTCTAAAATCAATATTCTAATGGCAGAATTGGGCAGGAAAGATAGGCAAATGGAAGCAGAAAATCCAGAGAAGTGGGAAAAATTTTGTTACATTGAAGATATTGCCAGTAGAGCCATATAAACAAAATGCGTACATATTGCTAAGTGTGTGACTAGTTTTCTGTATGTATTTTTAGCTAAATTAAAATTTTTTAAATAATCATAGCTAGAAAACGCCCTGGTAGCACTGTTGGGTAAGTGTTGGACTGCTGACTACAAGGTCACTGGTGCAAACCCTCCAATTGCTCCCTGGGAGAGAGATGAGGGTGGCTGCTACAGTAAAGATTTGCATCCTCAAAGGCCCTGTGTAAGGTCAACGTGAGTTGGAATAGACGCGATGGTAGTGAGTTTGGTTTGGTATTTGTATGAAGAAGGATCCATTTTAGCAACAAGCTAAATTTTAAAATATACATCTGTGGAAGTCACTAATCTGGTGTCAGTCAGAGGAGTGGGAGTGTAGGGGTGGAGTCTAGCCTGTCAATCTGGAGATAGCCAATGAGACCTCTGTGTGGGCCTGACTTTCTCCTGAGAAACTTATGACTCAGTCCCTTGGAGAGGCTCTACTCACAAGACACAAGGCTGACTCCCTGTGAGACATCCTGAACGAGAAGCCACATGGATTTACCCTGAAGAAACCAGACCTTGGAAACCAGAAAAGCCACGTAGAGACTCCTGCCAGTGCTGAGCTGCTTGAGAAACCAGAGCTGCCTCTGCCAGCACTGAGATGCTTGCGATGCCACTGGATTCTAAGACTTTCTTACCCACTGACCTTTGGTTGTCCTGGTGTCATTGCTTGTGCCTTGTGAATCTAAAGGAGACTTTATAGACTGGTGTTAGACATATGGGCTAATAGCAGACTTACAATCTTGAACTGGACTGGGATATTTTCTTGATATACAGTTGGTCTTTATATAAAACTATTTTTATGCACATGTGAGTGTTTATGAATTTGTTTGTCTAGTCTACCCAGACACACACAACATATATAGAAATATAAGAAAGAATATAGAGACTATAATTATGTCTTTTGATTGTAGATTTTTTTAAAAAATGTTTACAAATGGAAATGTTTTTAGAACAAGGAAAGTAGGACTCTTGGGATTGGAAACCTTACCATATGATGGAAAGTAAAGACTCATAGGTAGTCACATAAAGAGAAGTCGTGAAAAAGGAGATTTGTCATTCTAAATTTGGCAGGATAAAGGAAACGTGAAAAACCATGCTAGACCACTGAATGCCAAATATGAGTCAGGCCTCTCAATTCTTCAGGATAGCTAGCAATACCCAGCAATAAGCTCATTTGCAATATAGAAATCTTCATATAACAACAGCAGAAATTAGGCTACTATATTTCAGATCACATTAAAACATGACTTTTCATTATAAGGTCATGTGTAGGCTTCGTGTTCTAGACAAAATAAGAACAAGAAATTAAAATTATATGTATGTACATGACTATATATAAACATGTATAAACATTGACACAGACATATACACATAATGCATAATATACATAAATATGTACATGTTTTCATGCTCACACATACACGTTTTCTTTTTTTAAAAATCATTTTATTGGGAATTAATACAGCTCATATCACAATCCACACAGCTATCCATTGTGTCAAGCACAATTTTAGAGTTGCTGTCATCATCATTTCCAAAGCATTTTATTTCTACTTAAGTCCTTGGTGTTGTTCCTCATTTTTTCCCCTCCCACCCTCTCCCACTTCCCTCAGAAAACCTGATAATTTATAAATTATTATTTTTCAACATGTTTTCTTTTATTGTTGTTATTCCCTTACTCCTGGTCGTCCCATACATTGTAGAGCATAGCATTACCTTGTCCTGTGACTCTTGATCAGTTGTGGATCAAACCAGTTTGATCAATAGTGTTTTCATTTGTTGACTTTCAAAAACAGGAGATTGCTTCCAAAAGTTAGCTAGAAGTGGAATTAGGAGCTAAAGGGTTATAGTAGGATTCCACTTTTTGAAGCAACTTCTTAGATAACCATGGTTTTTCTTTCTAGTCAGTCTTATTCCAGAAGTTCCATCAAAAGCTGTTCTTATTCATAAAACCAAACCAAAACTATAGCCATCCAGGCCCTTCTGACTGTTAGCAAGTCTATATAGGGTATTTCAAGTAAGACTTGAAATCTTACTGGGAGAGCAAACTTTCCCTAGAGGAGGCTGTTGTCATTCTCTGGAGGTGGGGCTAGTGGGTTTGAACTGTGGACATGGCAGTTAGCAGCCCCATTCTTATTCCTCAATGCAATATCACCATAGCTTGTGTACCTCTTTTGTATATCTATTTATTGTGTTTTAGTTTGTTCACTCCTTTGGGTGCCCAAAATATGACAACATATGTTTAGCTTTGAATATGAATAGAGTGCATGGGTGCTTACAAATGAAATTATCATTCTTGCTGTAGAATGACATCTAGAGTAGCAGTATATTCATCAGAATTAGAAAATATGTAGCTATTTCTGTTCATATTCAACATAGCTGAAGTTGGCAGATGTCCAAGGTGAGGGGGGGGATCTTGATGGCACTTACATTTCCTTTGATTTTCTTTGCATTGCTAAATGTAGGAGGACACAAAAATCAGACTAGTTTCTTGTGTGATGAATTTCCTGCTGAGGGAAGCATGAGGTCAAGACTCTGAGCACATTGAAAAGATATCACACAATATAGATTTTCTTTTCCAGCAGAAAAAAAAATCCATTTTAAAAGGATAAACACTTCCCAGAGTTATATTTGCTCCAACATGAAAGTTGTGACACATTTCCAACCGAAAGGAAACATAAACATTTGGGGGAAACTTGATGAAGTCGTGTACTCTAAAACATGCTTGAACTAGAACAGAATAAGAAGGAGAAATCAGAGCAGCTCTCTGTTCACTTGATCTAACCTTCTCCTGAACTCTGACATTTTGATAGCATCTTGAAGTCAGTTAGGGGGAACTTATCAGCTATGCCCTCTCCCACTGGTATGCAACAGGATGAAAACTAGTATTGTTTCACAAAAGTGCTGGCTTTTAGCTAGCATGTAAATTTGAATCCCCGTCTGCTCGTGTATGCCTGCCTGTGTGCATGTATGTGTCCCTGTGTGCATGTGTTTGCAGGATGCCTTTGCGGACAGCTCAACAGCAACAAATTCTTCTAGCGTTGCTAAACAATGCTCTCCTAAGGGAGGAACATCTTTGGTATGGGGTGCATATGTGGACCACATGTTTCAGGTCCAACACCTAAGTCCTATTTGTCATCAACATGAATTGCTTCAATCTTAGTATGCATCAGTATCGATGATGCTGACAATTCTCCTGAAAGATGGCTTAAAGTTGGCACATACGTTCACAGCCATCACCTCAAATCTATCTATAATTTCAAAAGTTTTATCAGAAATACCAAAAATTGGTTCCCAAAGGATATGCGTCCATACACATAGTTGAGCTTGGATCAGAAATGTCACTTTTTTTTCCCAGAAATAAGGGATCTCTGTTTCTCGGGACCATTTGACAAGAGTAGGCCATTTGGAACTGGACTTCCCTGTAACTGGTAGGCCATAAAAATTTCAGTTTCAGACCCTGCACCATTATGATTGCTGCTGGAAACACCTGCCATTTTGGAAGAAGAGATTAAAGCTGAAACTGTGTAACCTTTCCAGTGCTGAAAGCAGGATTTCTAAGAGGGTAGAGGAGTTGAAAAGGAGAACACCTTGTCAGTTTATCCACAAGGAAGATCTACAAATACTTGGAAAGACTGCAAAACCTTTTTAAAGGTTACTTCTGCCTTAGATGATTTAAAAATGAAAGACAAATTCAAATGCCTGTTCTTGCCGACAGAGGCTGTATTATTGTTGCAGACCTTTCCAAAAATAGCTTTCTTTGACTTGAGGACAAAAGGTCTGGTGGAACTTGAATCCCACTTGAAGTCTCTTGGAGAAATGGGATCCCTTGACTGACGTCTACACTCCAGTGATAGGGAATTTCCTTCTCTGCAGCTGAAAAGCTTTTGAACATATGCTATAACTGAAACAGTCTCAAAATTTATTGAATCTTTAAAATGGCATATTTTCATGTAAAAGGTCACTCTGGGCTGTAAGGTCATGTTGTTTAGGTAGAAAAAAAGCTTTCTTTTGTAGCAAAGCATGGTTAATTTGGTTTTATCCATTTTTTCCAGAAAACCACTATTAATTTTTATAAGAAAATAATCGTCACATATACCTCTATAATGTGTGAACTAACCCAAGGCCAAATGCAATGGAATGAATGGTGTGAAAATAAATACAGATGCACACTTTTTACTAGAATAACTCCAGTATAACTTCCACAGTTTATCCAAGAGCTCAAGTAAATAAATCTCTCCCTTTCAAAATTAGGAAGATTACTGTTGTAATTCTGGTGTGTGTTAGGCTGTGTTGCCTAGAGAATCGAATCTAGCTTTATGTCAAAGAGTAATTGTGTATTAAGAAAAAATCCCAATCCAGGCCAAATCAAGTCCATAAATCCAATATTAACCCATCAAGTTCATAAGTCCAATATGAACCCATGGTCCACAATTTCCCTCTCAGCCTCATGCAGCACATGCAATCATGCAGAATGCAGAAAGACTCCTGGCCAATGAGGACAATGTCTTCTGTATCCGGTGGCGGTGGATGCATCTCCAGGGCTCTCACAGAGCTTGGTGTGGCTCCAAGTGACTTGTCAACAAGAAGACAAAGGAAAGGCCAAGAGAGAGTGTATGGGCCACCTTCAGGGAGAAAAGGAGAGGATGTTTCCAGAATCCTCATCAGCCGGCCATGCCCACAAGGAGGCATCATCAGGCTGTGACTTGATTGACAGGCTGGACTCCAGCCCTACACTTATCTATCAAGATGACATGAAAATATGAAACTACCAGAAGGTGTTAGCTGAAAAATACTATTAAACCAGTAAATCTCCAAAATTCTTCCTGTTGTTTAAGTTTGTTGTTACATGGTAGTACATTGCTTTCTTTCACATAGATTACATAGGATTATGTATAACTGTGGCAGGAGAGGAGGGGTGGGATCGGATATGAACAACAGGAATTTGTTACTGTGAGATTGTATATGAGAGAGGTAAGGAAAGTTTATAGATTGAGAAAATAATTTTTGGGATACTATTATACTTTTTTCTCAAGGGGACATTATAAAAGCATAATGTCTGTTAAGCTTTCTGAGAAGAGAAATTTCAAAGTATAATTATGGTTCTCTCTTGGGAGCTTTCCCTGGACAAAAATTACATTTTTAACAATGTTTCCAAAGTGTTTGTAATATTAATATGCCATTTTCTGGTAGCAAGAACAGAGTCGCTGTGACCGGAAGTATCATGGACTGTAATTTCACGAATGGGTCATTGATTGTAAGAAATATCTAAACAGACCCTGACAAAGAGTCTGTAATGGCTCTGAAAGCTGTTAGCAGCACTGCTCAGTAAACACTCAGCCTGAGCCTTTCATTGGCTATTATAATGATAAAGTAAACAGTACATATTTTCAGAAGCTTGTAATGACATACACTTAACTCAGCAGTTCAAAATAATAGTCTTGGGAGTTGTATTTTTTTTAATCACTAACATAAAAGTAGCTTTCTGTCTTCTGTTAACTGTGGATGACATCTTCCACCCCACGCCACCCCCATTCCATTAACAAGCCACTTAATCTTTTTTTTATTCCAATCCATCCAACATATATAGAGGCAAGTTGACTTGCACCAGCCATATAAAATGCCTGTGAAGCCACAAATCGGCATTTTAAAACTAGCGTGCTCTGAGGATAGTTTGTCTAAAGGAAAAAAAATCATTTACAATTCAAAACTATAGAAGGCAAGTTTTCTTGTTCCTTCCTTTCTCCATTCTCTCTCTGGGAAATATGCAAGACCTAGGACACAAGACTGACTACATCACTTTGTGTTCACTCGTTTTGTTTGTTTGTATAGTTGGATGGATGCATATTTTCCTAAAGCATATTTATTTTTATGATATTTGTCTTAAACTTTATAAAAAATTGCTGCCATGTTGGTGTGCTCTCTGGGTCCTGTTTTTTCAGTTAATGTGACACTACTAAAATTCGATCATTATGTTTGTGCACTGTGATAGGGCTTTTGATTAGCTATCTCTGTGATGTTTCATTGTCTGGATATACGTACTTTATTAATTCAGTCTTTCATTTTTCAGTGGGACTCTGGGTACACCATTGATTGGGGGCAGTTCTTGATTAGAAATTTTGTCTATGTGGAGCAACAAAAATTTTCATAGAATGCAAAAATTGTATTGTAATATATTTATTTTAGTTTTAAAATGCCGCGGATATTGTTAAATTGTTAAAAAGTTGTTTATCCATCATGTGGCTTCTCTTCAGGGATGTCTTACAGGAAGTCAGCGTTGTCAGTAGAATCTCCAAAGAAGTCAAAGAGTGTCACCTGCTTCCAAGAAAGAATTACCACATTCCCCAGAATTCTCAGGAGAAGGCCATGCCTACACAGAGGTCTCATTGGCTAGCTGCAGTTTGACTGGCTAGACTCCATCCATCCCTACACTCTTAATCCTCAAATTGACACCAGGTTAGCTGACTGCCACACCTTCTAATGTAAGATAATATACACCTTTATAGTTTATTTGTCTTTTCCCAAGATATTTAGTGTTCGAGTTAACACCAGAACCATGGTCTCCTAACTGCCATCAATTCCAGTTTCACTCACATGAACAATAGCAAAAACAGAACATGATGCAGTGTGGAAATCATGAAACATTCTTCTTAAACTTGTCTGTAATAAGGCAAAACAACTGACAATGTCACAATGATCCTTATATCAAAAATTCCTATTTATATCAGTGATCTTTTTGTAGCAAAAGCTTTGCTTTAGTAATATGTGCCCCCATCAGTATAGGTCAAAATATTATATATTAATAATATATTCTCTCCTGTAGTGTATGCAAACAATCTTCCAAGAGGCAGTACCCACAATTTAACCACTAAACTTTGTATAATTGACACTATGTCACTAACGCTGTTTAAAATTTTCCAGAAATATTCTGGAATTATGTAATATAAAGGTCTTCTACCATGATCCATAAATATGCATACCTATGCAAATGTGCCCACAATGTTCTTTTCTTTTTTCAGTATGTTTGCAGAAGTATCAGGTAAACATTTTCAGTGAATAGCCACAAACAGCATGGGGAGGGGGCAGGTAGGGTGGAAAATTAGTCTGTTAATGATAATGTTATATTCTTGTCTCCATGTCTATATGTTGACAATATAGTAGAGACCCCAAATGGTTCTGAAACTTGGAAAATTTTTGAGCCACATTTGCTATCATGTGTTAGCAGCACGGCACCACAAATTTATCATGCACCTTTAAGTCCAGCCCAAATATTTGGTGTCCATTCCTTATTGGCTAGCACTTGAGGCCCAGTTACAGAAGGCAGTTCTACCATTTAATACACAGAAGACAGCAGGTGTTTTATAAAGCACTGTTTTATAAAGCAAAGTTCATAGCAATTAAGCAAAGAAGTCAGTAATAAATAAAAAATAAACAAACACCACTGAGCAATTACCTTTAACTGGAGAATTGACCAGTTAAAGACCAGCAAAGATATTCAAGGGGAAATCCCAATCCCTCCCAAATGGAATTTTTTTCAAAGCTATGTATTTAAATATTTTTACAAAACAACCCTATCACTTTCAAAGAACTCTCCTTTACACAATACATTGTCAAATATGTGATTCCATTCTTGGAAACAATTTCAAACATATCTGGATGGCTGACAGTTCCTCCTTTGTTTTTGTTCTTTACTCCTTGTAAGTCATCAAATCTCTGTCCTTCTATGTCCCTCTTCATTCACAGAAACAAAAATAATCCTCATGGAGCAAGGTCAGGTGAGTCAGGTGCGTGGGGCAAGAGAACTATGCTGTCCTTTTCCAAACACTGACACACTGCAATGACTGTGTGTGTGTGAGCAGGTGCGTTACAGTGGTGGAAAAACCCGTCCTGTCAGCCACAAATCAGACCTTTTTATGTCCCACATTGTTATTTAATCTTTTCCAAATCTCTAAATAGAAAGCTTTATTAATTGTCTGACCTGGTGGCATAAAATCCAAATGTACTATGCCCCTCACATAAAATCAACAACAAATGAGCTTTTTCTTGATCTTTGATTTCACTTGAGGAACTTTTATGGGGTGAAGTGATGATGGCATTTTCCATTGGCTTGATTGATATTTGCTTTCAGGTCATAAGAATAGCACCATAGCTCCTCAACACTAATGACTTTGGGGCAAAGGCTGGTTGCTTCAGGAGCTGTTCTTTCGGTTTTTTTTGGGGGGGTGGGGGGGGGCGGGCATCACTGCTCTCTGGTGGTGGGAGTAGGAGGTCCAGCCCCACTGCTGGAATTGAACCTCCGTCCCAGTGGGCCGCAGTCCCGCGCACAACCACTACGCCACCGGGGCTCAGCCCAGGAGCTGTTCTTTCAAAGCACAGTCAGAACTCAAAGTACAAATATTGCAGAGACACTTCTCATTCCCAAATATTCTGTTAAAATTCACTGAATCGAGCTCCAAGATAGTCTGGGTATCTTTCCTCCCTCTGCAATATGGTCAGTTGTCGGTCTTCGAGCACAAGTGTATAACTTTGTCAATGTTTTTGTCCATTTGGGGAGTTGAGGGGCATCCAGATGGTGGTGTGTTGTTAATTGACATTTTACCTTTTTTGAAACAAGAAAGCCACTCACACACTTGGGCTTTTCCCATAGTGCTGCCCTTGTAAGATGTTCAAAATCCCGACACTTTGTGCAAGGTTTTCCTGAGTAAGTGACAAAATTTCAGAGCAGGGTGCTGTTCTCTTAAATTGGCCATCACAAACAAAACAAAAACAAGGTTTGAGCGAAACTTCTTTTATGAAAAAATTCACTGTAAACAGGGAGGCCCTTTCTAGGAGATATTACTGGTGCACTGCCTCAGTGTGAGTTGCTTGATTCTCACCTAGTGGGAAATATGTGTACTAGAAAGGCTTCATTCTCCTTTCCCCCTTGGACATGTTTCTCATCTGCAAAATTGATTCTGGGAAGGTGGGCTAGTCACCTGTGCCAGAGAATCCATGCTGGTCTGGGTAGCCAAGATGGGCACCGCTTTAAGGACACTTATGAGAGTTATAGCTTTTCCTGGTAAGCACAGTAAAATTCTTCCCTAGTAAATGTCAAGGAGGGAGAGGACAATTAGATGTAGCAAAATGCCCCATGGAATAGATTGTTTCTCATGTTGAATTTTCTAAAAATAAATTTCTTCACACATTTTTTTCAGTCTTACAAACCTTGAAATATATAGGCATGTGGTTATATATGGATAGCAGTAGCACACATTTCATTTTGAAGAATGCCCTGAGCTTATCTGAAGAATATGAGGGGGTTTCAAACAATTTCTAGAAAAATGAGGATAAAGGCTAATGGATTTTCTCCATAAACTTTTTGAAGTGTCTTCATATAACCCACATGGAGTCCATGTGGGAAAGATCTCTGCCAATGTCATGAAACTAAAGCATTGTACCTCATGGGGTTTCTGAATGAAAGGACATTTTGTTGCACTTTTGTTCATTGCCATCTGCTGGACTGCCATATATTGTGGACTGTTTATTTCAGAAAGGGAATTGTGGTGGAATTCTGTTAGGATTGATTTGCTTGGGAATCACTGACATTCCTAAAATATGGGACACTAATTACCTCTATGTCTAAGACAGAGCACAACCAACTACATATATATGTATATATATATACACATATATACACACATATATACACATATATGAGAGAGACAATTGGGCTTGCTAGATGTTTGCTAAATTAGATTTTTATAAGCAAGCTGTAAGATACGTCTTTTCCTACCCAAGGCGAATGGGGTACGGGGATGCATGGAGTTGAGACCCAATGCTCATCTGTAGACAATTGGCCATTCCCTCCCAGAGGGAAGAGAGGAGACGGTGCAGTATAGCACCAATGAAACATGCCACTCTCCTCTATTTGGTGCTTCCTTCATAACCTCAGTTCTACCTTACAAATCGAATTGGACCAGAGCATGCACACAGCTACAGATAAGAGCCTGCAACACAGAGAATCCAGGATAGATAAACCCCTCAGGGCCAACAAGGAGCGTAGAGATACCAGGAAGATTAGGGGTGGTGGGGGGAGAAAAGGGAAATCAATCACAAGGATCAATTTGGAACCACGTCTCGGGGGATGAATAACAGAAAAGTGGGTGAAGGGTGATGGAGGATGATGTAAGATATGGAAATAATAATCTATAACATATCAAGGGTATGTCAGGGAGGGCAGGAGAAGAAATGGAGAGCTACTATCAGGGATTCAATTGGGAAGAGAATGCTTTGAAAATGATGATGGCGGCATGTGTGCAAATGTGCCTGACACACTGGATGAACGTATGAATTTTGATAAGAGATGTAAGAGTCCCCAGTGAAAGTATTTTAAAAAATTGTCCTCTCCACTTTGTGTCAATTAAATTGCAATAAAACTAAAACAGCCAAATAATAGAACTGCCATAAATCCAAGATCTAAAAGAAGTATGAAAATACCATAATACTTCAACAGGACTTCTTAGTAAGAAAAATCTGAAATGTATGAAGATGGTCCCATGAGAGGCTAGCAATTTATTAATTACTGTGGTTGAAGAGTTTGTAATTATGAGTGTGATTCTAGTCACATTGTTGATATTTCATGCAAAGTATCTTGTCGAGCATAGGCAATTATTCAAACAATAGTTAAGGGAAGAGATTCATTTAGAATGTTCATTTGCCTTAATTAATTTTGACACATTATTATAGCTGAGGAAAGAACTTTCAAGATTTCCATGACTTAAGGACTTCAAATAATAGAATCACTGAATCATATTTGAGATCCATATTTTCAACTCAGAAAAAAATAGATTGGGGTAATAAAAAGTCCCTTTAAAATATTCACTTAAAGATGAACAGTAACTAGTTAGATATACACTGCTTAGGATTATAAATCATTTGAGATTTTTAAAAAGGCCTTTGCTCACAGACAAAGTTCTTATGGCAGGAAGAATTAGGAGAGAGGAGAAACAGAAGTGGGAAGTGGAGAGAGAAAGTGTAATAAACAATGTTATAGTGTGGGAATTGCAATCAATGACATGAATTGTTGCATGGAAAACTGGTAATCTCAACTCCCAAATAAAAGTTTATTTTAGAATATTGACTAAATCATAATGCTGTACAATGAAAATAAAATAAATGGACTATTATACCAATGTTAGCTTTATAAGAAAGACATTAGATATAGATACCTGTATACTTAAACATGTGGTGACACAAATTAAATGTCTCCAGCTTGAGTCCTCATGCTGAAAATAGGACCCTTATCAAAACACAGCAATAAATAATTGAAATATTTATTCTCTCTTCAGTGTAGTTAAATCAGCAAAATAATCTAATTATAAGATAATATCAGCATCAACTAATGTGATTATTTCCATCTTTAGGAGGTAAAATGTTTGCTTCTCATTGATGTCCAGTGACAGAAAGATTTACATATGTAGTTCATTATGATTTTGAGATGTATTTGACCCTAGAATACTTACATTCTATTCAGAAGGATTGGGTAACAATGGATGCTCAACTCAACTTTATTTCACACACAAAATGTTCAGGAGTCCATCTTTTTCACTTCACTGTCAAATGTGTAGAGATGGACCAATACTGATTTGGGACAAAGAAAAACACACTGTTGTTGAGTCAATGCCGACTCTCCATGCCCCTCCAGAACAGGCTACAACTGCCCTTGAGAGTTTTTGAGCGCGGAAAGCATGAAGGGGTCAAGCTGATGAGCTTGTGGTAGCAGTCCACCACATAATGGGCATCCACCTAGCAATAGTGAACATGGGTAGGACAGCATGCTTGAGGAATGTATGGGTTGGTTTATTTGGGATTGATGAGCACAGGATGTCAAGGTTTTCCTAAATGCAATAAATTTATAGATACCTAATTGGATTGAAAAGTCGTGGCATTATAATTAAACGTTGGGTTGCTATCCTAATAGGAGGAAAAGACAATCTTTAGAGAGGTTATTTCAGATTACAATCGAATATTCATAATTTCCTTTTAATATAAAGTATTATATGTTGCATGCTAACCATGTTTGGTATTGCGCTTTACTGTTACCTTCCCTTTGACTTGGCCTTTAAAAATGGTAGTGTGGGCCCTGACACCTTCAGGTTGCCTCTGCTCATCCCACTCTCTACCCTCTGATGGGCTGGAAGAGTGACAGAAGCAAAATGAGGTGGACGCACACAGGTGGGGACACCCACACATGCACACTGTCCACATTGATATAACGTTTTATCACAATCCTGAAACCCTTAATTTTATGTTCGTAATGTTGGCTCTAAACATCGGTTTAGATGTTACCATTTACTAGATTTATAACTTTGAGGCCTAGACTAGGTCTATGGGAATGGTTTTTCCATTTATACCACAGTTCTACACTGATCTCTCCTAAGGTATACAAACAATTCCTCAAAACCTAGTTCACTGATAAAAATGATACAAATACCATCACACATACAGGTTTCATATATAAATTGGTTGACAGTTTCTGGGGTTTAACTGTGACAAGAGTTGTGCAACTCAAATGTTTCCCCCTATGCAAAAAAAAAAAAAATCACCAATTTTCTATTTGCAGAGAGCTCCTCCAGGAGACCGAGTCAGCTTTGTAACTGTGTTCCACATGACTTCGCCACACTCTCAGCTCAGCAATTTTCTTATACTCACGCTTGCTAATTACAAGACATTTGGTCTTCCTACTTTGTCCCCTAATAATGCAGAGATGATTGTAGCAAACACACCAAGTTCAAACACTCACTCAGTGCCACTGAATTGATTCTAACTTACAGCAATCTTAAAGGACAGATGTGAAATGTCCCTGCGGGAGTCTCCAAGTGTGTAACGCTTTAGAATTGTGTGGCAGTTGCCAAACCTGGTGTCAATTTGAGGGTTAGGACTGTAGGGGTGGAGTCTAGCCGGTCAATCTGGAATTAGCTAAAGAGACCTCTGGGTGGGCACGGCCTGCTCCCCTGAGAATTCTGGGAAATGTGGCAATTTCTTCTTGGAGGTGGGTCTCTCTCACTCACTGCCTTGGAGGCCTCTATTGACAAGACACACAGCACAGCGCTGATAGACCCCAGGCCAGGAACGGGAGGAACCTCTTGGAGAGTCCTGCCCGCACTGAGCTATTACAACACCACTGGATCCAAAGGCATTCCACCCATCTGGCTTGCGATCATCCTGAACGGGGCATCATTGCATGTGTTTTGTGAGTCTGAAGAAGACTTTATGGACTGGTATCGGACATGTGGGCTAACATTGGACTTATGACCTTGGGATGCTTTCTTAATGTACAGTTGCTCTTTATATAAAACTCTTTCTTATACACATAAGAGTTTCTATGGATTTGTTTATCTAGGCTACCCAGACTAACACAAGTAAAAGTCTCATCTTTATCCCAAAACCAAGGCTGCTGGTTTTGAACTGCTTAGCTTGGGTTTAGCAGCCCAATGCATAATCCACTACACCCCCAGGCCTTTGGTTTTCTATGACAATTATAACTTAGTGCACCTTTGTAACATTTCTTTAGTGTTCTACGCTTGTGTCTATCCACTTTACAGAAGCTGCATGTTATTTCTTCAACCTCTACCTAAGACTGCTCCAGTGCCTGTTTCTAACATCAGTTCTAATCAGGTAGATGGCCAGGATTTATCTTTCTCCTTATAAAGAGGAGAACATTTACATTAGAAATAAATTTAGAATTTCTCAATGGTGTCAAATAAAATCATGCACTGCACATTTTTTAGGGCATCCCATTCATTTCTATTGTCATAAGAGATTTGAATGTTTATTATCACAACTGCCTGGCAGATGGCAATGTCCTGATAAAGGACCAGCTTTTTCTAAGATGTAAAAAGGCACAAATTATGCTAATTATGGAACTGGTTTGTCCAATGATGCATTATGTGTTATTTTGTGTATTCATCACAGAGGGGGAATACAGGGTACAAGGAAATCCCAGGACAAAGTCCCAATCTACTGGGTAGGTTCTCAAAGCCTTGAAACAGACCTATTTCTTCTCCCTACTCTCCTCCCGAATTTGCCTTGGATGTTGCTGTGATGGAGAAATGTATGCCACTAGTATTTCAAAGAGCAGTGGGGTCACTTGTGCTGCAAAAGACGTCTTTAATATGCTAGAGACCAAAGATAGCACTTTGAGAAGTGTAACGTGCCCCTGAAGGAAGGCATGGTAATTTCAGTGGCATCAAATGAGTGCTAAAGTGAGTTTGACCCAGGCCATGGTACCTTCAATTGCCTCATATGCATATGAAAGCTGGACACTGTATAAAGAAGAGGACAGAAGAATCCATGCACTTGAATAGTGGTTCTGGAGCAGGATCTTAAAAAGGTTTTATAACAGGATAAATCAATCTTTTATGGGGGAAGTGCAGCCAGAGAATACTGAGAAGAGAGGATGGTAAGATTCCATCTTACCATACTTGGAACATGTTGTCAGGAGAGACCAGTCCCTGGAGAAGGATCTCATGCTTGACAAAGTAGAGGGGCAGCAGAGGAGGGCAAGGCCCCAAGGGGATGGATGGACACCATGACTGCAACAATGGGCTCAAGCATGGGGATGCTGGTGAGGCTGGCCCAGGATTTGCTGGGGGGGAGGGGGGGGAGGGAGGTTCAGTCTGTTGTGCATGTGGTGCATCGTGGTCGCTAGGGGTCAGAGTCAGTTCAATGGCCTCCAACAACAACCGCAGCAACAACACATGAGTGCAACAGTTGAACGAGGAATAGGGAAGACCAGGATAAATAGTTCATTTGAAGAATGACATTGGCAAAGGAGATGGAATATACCATGTACTACCAGAAGAATTTTTAAAAATATGTCTTGGAAGAAATATAGCCACAATGCTACTTAGAAGTGATCCTTTTTCCCATGTGTCCTTGACATGTTACACAGAAGTTGACTCCCTTGATGACATCTTAGTAATGTAGAAAGCCTGCAAAGAAAAGTGGAAGAGCCTAAATGGGATGGATGGACCCACTGGTGGCAACGGTGGCCCCATCCATACCACGATTCTGACGTTGGTCGAGAGTGGATAGTAGTTCATTCTGTTGTGTTATAATTGACTGAATGGTACATTACAACAATTCCATCATACAATTTTGTTTCTAAACCACTTAATCATCTTGGTTAAATCTATTTTAATAAACCCCAAAGTTCATAATACTTACTAAAATGTTGGATTCTAAAATTTTACATTTAAAAAATACTGGTTTATAACCTTTCCGCAGTGTTTTGTACCTTGTCTTGAGCATTCGTTCATTTGTCTTTTGAATCCTATGACCTTTTTTTGGATAATGAGTGAGATTGTTGCTGTGTGCCAGTGAGTCTTTTCCGGCTCACAGTGACTTGACAGCAGACAGGACAACTCTTCCCTAGGGATCCTTAGAATAAAATCTCCTGGAGATTTTTTTTTTAAATCATTGAGAAGCTGGTCATTTCAAATCTTCAAACTCTGGGTTAGCAGCTAAGGACTAACCATTGTGCCACCAAGGATCCTTAAAAATTGACATACCCTAATGTAAATTGCCCCAAGTCAATGCCTTTTCTCTAGGTCTTTGTTTTTCTTACCACATGACTGGGCTGGCCAACAGTGTGTGGACTGCTTGCTGAGAGCAGGGGTCACTTTTCCCATTCCACTGGGTATCCAAGCCAGAGTCCTCTCAGAAGCAGAGGCAGAGTGCTGTGACCATCAAGAGAGGGGAGCCTTTCGCGCTCGTGTGTGGGATGCTTCTCTGCAGTGGTGGTGCTGGCGGCAGAGACTTCTGAGACTGCAGCCTTGAGACCAGGAGGGAGAGCACAGGAGGGGCGTCAGCAGAGAGCATCAGGCTGACTGATGAGTGGGCTTCTTGGCCCATAAAGGCAAAGGTACCATGTGGCTGAGAGGCTTAGCTAGAGACAGACACATCTGCCAACATGGCTAAGAAGAGGATTTATGGGCTAAAGAACTGTACTGTTACGATTTTGTAAACTATCAGCTTCTCCGATGAACTCATTCATTGTGAAGACTCCCTCTGAGTTCTCTGTGGCCTCTGCATTGAATTACAGAAGCTCTAGGATAAGTAGAGGGGCGGTGGGACAAAGGTCGGTGTCAAAAGCCAGTGCAGAGGGATGGTAGGTGGAAGTTTGTCTTGGCCCTAGCTTGTGGCAGTCAGCTCTGGTCTGGATTCTTCTTCACCTTCCTGAAGCCAGAGGAAGTCAGATGTGGCCACCACGCCCTTTTAATATCCATACCAACCACACTCAGACATGCTAATTTCACCTTGGGATTTACCAGGAGCTTATTTCTGGTGGCTGTATTTGAGTATCATATCCTTAATTAGCTTTCTTAAGGACATAGCAAATAATGCACAGTGGATCTGATATTTGACCAGAGGGGAAGGGAGGCAGCAGTTGGTGTAAGATATGAAAATAGTCACAATCTACAAGCTATCAAGGGACCATGGTGGGGAGCAGGGAGAGGAGGCAATATCAAAGGCTCAGTAGAAAGTAAATGTCGAGAAAGGAATGATGGCAGTACAGGTACACATATGTCTGATACAATTGATGTATGGATTATTAAAAGAGTTGTAAGAGTCCCCAATAGAATGCTCTTAAAAAAAAAAAAAGATCTATTAACATGTCTTTGAGAGTGAGTCTGTCCCCCTTCCTGATAATGACCGTGCTTCAAAGTAATTCCTCCTGAAAGTCAGAGGCAACGGCTAGCCTCCTGTGGTTTTATGGGTGTAAGGCAGGATTTATACTGTCCACTTCATTTAAGATAAACAATTGTCTCTGCTGATAGGCTGGATAGGTAGCATTACTGACCTGTCTTGTCAGGAGACAGTTAAATAAGAGGCAAGACACTTCCTGAGTTTGGAATTAATCAGTTCCTGGGATTTTGACCTAAATTATACCCAAAGGCAAATAGCGCTTGACTGCCCTTCCTGTCAGCCTCTCCCCTCTCACCAACAGGCCTGGTGTCTCTTCGTTTTTGAGTAGGTATGCATTGGCATGTTGGACGGACTTTGTGAATTATTACCTTTGCAATCGGAGGATGGGGTCCATAATTATCCTTACTCAGGTGTGGAAGGAAATTGCAGCATTATCAAAAGAAGAAGGCTATCGTGGGACTGTCACTTTGTCAATGGCCTTCTATTTCACTACAGGAAGCTTGCAATCCCAGCGTTAGCTTTCCCACCGCTCTGTGTAATAGCAACATCTTGTGTAGTATGCTTTGATGTGCATTAGCATTTTAGAGATTTGTGCTCCATTGTACACTGTGATTCTGGAGTATATGTAAATGAATGTGAAATACTAATATATTAAATTGATCATCTAACACATGCAGAGAGGTTGTTTTTTCTCTCTCACACATTTCTGTGTATGAATGGGATGTACTGTAAATACTAGTAAAGTGTCAATTGGAGCAGATATAAAAAGAAATGCATTATAATATGATTTTAACACCTAGCAAAGCGTGCATTGAGAATTGGAATGTGTTCATTGGTCATTCTTCTGAGCTCTGCTAGGTTCAGAAATGCTAATGTTTGGAGCATGACAGAGGAGGAAGAGAAGAAGGCCAAGCAGCCTTCCATCAGAGTATCCTCCCTAGGTGCATAGAGCGGAACACTGATAGATCAGTCACATGAGGTCTTCCTAGTACACTGTCTCCCCCACCTCTTTCTAATGAGCAGAAACCTGTTTAAGTGCTACACCCCTACCCACACCCACCCACTAGACCCCCACTGTGAATCAGGGAAGGGTGCTCCATGGCAGTAGACCCGAGGCAGCCATCATGACCTCAGTGCCTTGTGAGGGATGTTTGTAGACATAGGCATGGAGCCATAAGGCAGCCAATGTGGCACAAGTGGAAGTATAAGGGCCAATTACTTAGAGAAATGGCAATTCTGTTAAAGAGCTTCATGGAAACACATAATCCTTCTTTTTTAACACTGGTAGTTGCCCTAACAGGATGGGGTTTCTCAGCACTCTAGCAGACTGTGGGGAATCATGAAGGGAGCACATTGATACTATGAAAATTCTGGGGGTTGAGATGGACAGAAACAGGATTCTGGTGACCAGATTTTTCCTGAATTAGTTTTCTGTATTCACTTTACCATGAGCCTCTTTTCCGCAATGTTTGCAGTTGTGGCAGTCATGAAATCATGTCAATTTCAGGATTGGGAGTGTAGGGGTCGAGTGTAGCCTGTGAACCTGGAGATTGCCAATGAGACTTCTGCATGCACATGGCTTTCTCTTCAGAATTCTGGGAGATCTCACGGAATTTTCCTCTTGAAGATAAGAGACACAAGACTCAGTCCTTGGGAGACATTGCAGCTGACAAGACACAAGGCTGATTCCCTGTTAGCCTTCCCTGAGGAGAAGCCACATGGGCCTACCCTGATGGTACCAGACCTCTTGTGTTAGTCCAGGTAGGCTAGAGAAACAAATTCATAGACACGCATATGGATATAAGGGAAAGGTTTATATACAAGAGGAATCGAACATTGAGAAAGCATCCCAACCCAGTCCAGTCCAAAGTCATAAATCCAACATGAGCCCATATGTCCGATACTAGTCTATAGAGTCTCCTTCTGACTCATGAAGCATGTGCAGTCGAAGCATCCCGGCACTGGCAGGGGTCTCCCCATGCCTCCTCACTTCTAGGACTTAGAGTCCATCAATAGCATCCAGCGGTGGTAGAAGCAAATCAGCACTGGCAGGGGTCTCCATGTGGCTTCTCCAGCTTCAGAGATCTGGTTCCATCAAGGTAAGGCTGTGTGGCTCCTCCTCTGGCTCCTCCAGTTCCTCGGACACTGCTATCTTTTCTTGTCAGCAGTTCATCATCTCGGAGACTGACTCCCAGAGACTGAGTCAAGTCTCTCTTCTCCAATTGTTAAATACTGCGAGACTTCCCGGAATTCTCAGGAGAAAGCCATGCCCATACAGAGGCCTCATTGGCTATCTTCAGATTAACAGGCTAGACTCCACCCCTAAATCCCAATCATGAAATTGACATCACGTGTACATGACCACCACAGCTGTGAAGCCAGAAAAGCCACATGGAGACTCCTGCCAGTTCTGAGATGCTTCTACCATCACTGCATGCATAAGACTCTGCACTCACTAGCCTGTGATTGTCCTGGCATCATTGCATGTGCTTCGTGAGTCTGAAGAGGACTTAGGGATTGGTATCAGACATATGGGCTAGCATCGGACTTATGGACATGGACTGGAGGGGGGTTAGGATGCTTTGTCAAGGTACCATTCCTCTTGTATATAAACCTCTCCCTTATATACATATGTGTATTTATGAATTTGTTTCTCTAGTCTACCTGGACTAACACAGCAGCTAAATTTGTTGCACATAGGAAGCACCTAGAGACTTAAAAATAGCCAGACCAACACATATATCCAGTGCTCACTGACTGCAATTGAATCAGAAGGTAGGTGCCAGGAATCAGGATATGTTCAGAATCTCAAGGTGAGTCTAATACACACAGACATGTGGGAGCCATTTGGGGTGCGTCATTTTGAAGCAGATTGTTATATTCTTTCTAAGGGGTTCCTGTTGTTCTTGTTGCTGTTGTAAGGTGGCTTCAAGTTGATTCCAGATCACAGTTACCCTAAGTACAACAGAAGGAAAGACTGCCTGTGCTGTGCCTCCTCACAACTGTTCTTATAACTGAGCTCATGGTTGCAGCCATTATTATCAATCCATGTCATCAAGGACCTTTCTTTTTTTGGCTGCTCCTCTACTTTAACGGGCCTGACCTCCTTCTCCAGGAACTGGTTTCTCCTGACAATGTGTCTACAATATTGGAGACTAAGACTCTCTGTCCTTGCCTCTACAGCCATTCAGGCTGTAATACTTCAAAGACTGATTTGTTTGTTATTTGGCAGTCCATGGCACTTATAATACTCTTTGCCAACACTGAAATTCAAATACATCCAAATAATCTCCTTGCTTTTCAACCCTATGGAGATCTTACAGAGCCGGTTTAGCTAATGTGATTCATCCTTTGATCTCGTGACTGCTGCTTCTATCTGTATTGATTGTTGATCCAAGCAAGACAAAATCCTTGACAACTTCAACCTTTTCTCCATCTATCATGGTGCTATCTATTGGTTCAGTTGTGAGGATTTTAGTGCTCTTTACATCATATATAGATCATGAATGCACTAAATAATCAGACTGTAGATACCTTTACTATTTGTGTTAGTCTGGATAGACTAGAGAAACATGTATATGTATATGTATAGCAATATGTATAGCAAATATGTATAGCAAAAAGTTTTATACACATTAAGAAAGCATCCCAACCCAGTCCAGTCCAAGATCATAAGTCATAGCCCATAAGTCCAATACTAGTCTATAAAGTATTCTTCTGACTGTCAAAGCATATACAGTGACACGAGGACAATCACAGGCCAGTGAGTGCAGAGTCTTGAGAATCCCACAGCAGTAGAAGCATCCCAGAACTGGCAAGGGTCTCCCCATGGCTCCCCATTTCCCGGGCTCAGGGTCTAGTGGTGGTAGAAGTACCTCAGTGTTGCCAAGGGTCTCATATGGCTCCTCCAGTTTCCTGGGCTCAGGGTCTATCAGAAAGCTGCCATGTATCTTGTCAGCTGCAATATCTCCCCAGGATTGAGCTGTAAGTCTCTCACATCCATGGGGAAAATATCACAAGATTTCCAGAATTCTCAGGAGAAAGCCATGCCCACACAAACGTCTCATTGGCTATCTCCAGATTGATAGGATAGACTCCACCTCTACACTCCCGATCATGAAACTGACATGAGGAATGACTACCACACTATTGTAAATAAGAAGTGTCAGATTTTGCAAGATATAGAAAGGGCTAAATTCACTACAGCCAAGTCAATTCTGACTCATATTTACCGTATACTGGGTTTCTGAGACCAAGCATTTTTGCAAGCAGACAGACACTGAACTGCTGACCATGAAGTAGTGGTTTAAGCTCATCAGCCTCTCTAGTGAGTAAGGATGAAGCTGCCCACTCCCATGAAGATTTACAGTCTCAGTAACCCCAAACAGGGCTAATATACGTTGTATAGTGGTCTGTTTAACTTGTTGATTTAGGTGTGTTAAAAAGAATAGAATATAATCAAGACCGATGAAAAAGTTTTATTGGGTTGAGCCTTGGTAGCATAGTGGTTGGGTATGGAACTGCAGCCTGCTGGGATAGAGGTTCAATTCCAGCTCCACAGGAGCAAAGGCTGGGCCTCCTACTCCCACCACCAGAGGGCAGTGATGCCCAAAAAACCAACCCCCCCCCCAAAAAAAAAAAAAAAAGAAAATATTTTATTAATTTCCAAAAGGAACTCCAAGTCTGTCGGTAAAAACCTCCTCTCTGGACAAAGGCTTTGTTGCTATCGCACAGTTCTGGTTGATATCAGCCTTCAACTCCAATGCTGAGTCATTGAGCTTGGGCCATAATTTCCAGTGTGTCTTCATGTGAGATTAGGAAAGAGAGACAGCTGCCCAAGTGGTAGATGAGTAAACTCATTGCCCTCGGTCATTTCTACTCACAGTGACCCACAGATGCCTCAGTGAAAGTTTGCTTCACAGGGTCTACACCAGCTGATGGCGCCGAGGCATATTCCCAGGCCCATCCTCCAGGAGCCACATCCCATCCTTGCGGTGAGCAGCCAAGTGGGTCAGCCATCTATTTGTCCCACAGCACAGCAACTTCCTAGGTATCCCGTTCTCATTCGACAAAGGGGGTAGGTCACTTGGATGAAAAACCAACATGATGTAATAACAAATGAAAGAGCTTTGCATTTTCGTGACAGCTCATACTCGTTTCCTAAGCCTCGTGATAGAGAGATGCTCTGTTGAGTGTATGAGAAAGGTGACTAATCTAACCCAAGGTGGTGAGAAAATCAAGAGGACATGTCAGTTTTTGAAGCAGGCATGGAATCAGAAGGTCCTTTCTCATTCATTGCTGAGTGATGTTTGCCATGACCTCTGATAAAAACACTGGGCAAGTGTCTGCAGTCATCAGTGGCCATGAGCTGCCTACATCCATGGGCGCAGGTAGCACTTACCTGGTGGTGGGCCGGTCGGAATGAAGCATTTCAACATAATTAGTAATTTCTAAACATCCCTCCCCTTTGGAAGCATAGATTTTTATAGGATTTCGTTCATAGGTGATGAAAATACAAAGGTAGGACTTGGTCGTCCTCAAGGACAGGTGAGTGATGCAATCAGATTCACCATCGTTCCTGTTGATAAAGCTGACCTGCTTCTTCTTTCAGAAATAACCTGTCTTATGAAATATTTTCACATAAAAATGCTGCCTTGGCGGGGGGTGGGGAGAGTGTCTTTCTTCATACATTCTTTAATTAAACTCGGCATATCACTTCCCCAAGTTAAATGAAATCTAGTTCATTTTTCAGGTCTAGGATTTTGAATGTGTGAGCTTCTCTGTAGCTGGAGACAAAAAGCCTGCGTCGCTTTGTGTGTCTGGAGTTGTTCGGACAGGAGCAATCACTCTGCAGATGTGTCCCTTGCCGGGGAGCTTTCAACAATGTCCCTAATGAAAGCACATGCCTACTTCCCAGGAAATTGGAATAAAACATCCTTTTCTTTTCACAGCAACAACAAAAACAAATGGATCAAAATAAAATGATAACAGTAAAAAGCCCAATATTTTTCCTCATTGTTTTTGCTGTGTTTTTGGTTGCATCACTAAAGCGATTCTTTTCATTTTCAGTTTTTTTTTTTTTTTTGGTCCTGATGTAGGAGCAATGCTTCCAAAGCTTCCACAGATCCCAGCTGCAATGGGATGGAATATAATTAGAGTCACGAGGATCAAGCTGTATGAGGTGACTCTGAAACTGATGTGCCATGTTATCTCAATCCTTGTGTTTAAGGTCAGCTGATCTGGTTCCTGAATGGAAACAGAGTGCTTACAATTATACACTTAAACTTATCAATGCAACTTTTTACATGGATGGAATAAATGAAAGAAGGCTTATGTAAACAACTGGCTTCAAATTAAACACAAACATTTTGCAAAATGCAGCTAAGATGCAAAACTCAACTGTGGTCCACAGAAGTGTCCTTTCCCTATTCTGAAGGGGGGTTGGGGGCTACATGAAGGTTGACTGTCACTCCCTTCTTTACCTAAAGGAACCATTCAATGCAGTGCAAAAACCATTCAATGCAGTCCTTTGATCTCTTCGCTTTTCAGATGGAAAACTTAACTGTGGTCCACAGAAGTGGCCTTTCTCTATTCCGAAGCATCATACCTAGGGCTTTGAAAGTCAAAGCCAACTCAGTCGAAGTCTAACCCATATCACCAGTTGGAGTATTGGATGGGCTAATATTGCTGTGCGTCTACTGTATCCATTGCCTGGTCATTAATAATAGAGTGCTTTTACTGACCTTGTCTCTCATAAAAAGTATCACATTAGATTGGCCACACAGCAATATATTTTTCTTTCAGAACATTTTTTTAGCGTTCAAAGCAGGTGTGTGTATATGCATGTGCGAACAGATGAAAATTAATGATCTTTATCTCCTTGTTGAATGCCTGAGCACTCATCGGGCCATGGACTAAAACACTTGATCAAATTCAAAAGACAAGGAGGCTTGCTGGTCAATGTGGATCATTTCGGCCAAGTCTGTGGTTCGTCGCAGGTTGGGTGTGCTCAGGCACGTCCACAGGGTGATGACGACAGTCTCTCTTTGCCCATCTTCTAGAAGACACATGCACTATCTATTTTTCAGAACAAATCTCAGAAGTTTATAAGGAAAAGGATGTTTGATTGTGGGTGTTGATTTGCTATAATTCAATGACCTATTTAATCTACAAATAAATGAAGGACACAAATCATTAATTATGAGTATCTACTTAGCTTTTTAGTGGATGGACATTTGGACAATGGACATAAATTTAGCAAAAAGTCAGCTTTCAGTGAGAAGTTTACAGATATCCTTTTCCTTACTCTTCCTGACCCAAACTGCACATGTGTAAGGGCAGAGGGTTATTCTTTATTGAAATTTGGAATTATTGTTAGATAGTCATAAAACATAACAGAACTTAGTTATACAAATCATATAGAAGAGGACTCCAAAACTCTGCAAACTTTATCTGGAATATAATGTACTGATATGAAGTACTTAGGATTTATTTAGATTCACCTAGGATGCCTTGCCTCAAAAGGTTAAATATAGGACTAAGGCTGATTCTATAAATTATATAAACAGATATTGAAGACCCTTAAGACATCGCTTATCTTCTCACTCAAAATTTCTCCCAGGGGATCCAATGTACACAATTGTTTCATTTGCAAATTAGATGGGTAACTGAAAATTATATCTTAACATTCATATTTATCAACATATTTTCTTGCAAAAATATACTAACCTACTCTTCAGCTTTAACATGTTCCAATTTCTTTCTCCACACTGCCACATGCAGTTGAAAAATATGTAATTAAGTAATGCCAATTTTTTGCTTAGCAATGTCATCAATCAAAGAGTATAACTGATTATTTAACCTTGACCTTCATGTAGTTGTCTTTGAAATATTCAGAATGACCATACAGGTAAACCTAAAGTTGAAAATGAGTGCTGGTTCCATTCTGTAGGACAGGGTAGAACTTTTCCTCAGAGCTGTGAATGGTATACATCTTTATAGGAGGTGATAGCCTTACCTTTCTTTCTCCCATGGAGTGGCTGGCTGGAGGGTTTGAACTACTGACTCCGAAGTTAACTGCCCAGGGAGCAGCCAACTGCACCACAAGGGCTGCTTGACAACACGGGGATCACCCATAAAAGCAATTTTACTTCATCTCAGTGCAAAGAACTCAAAATGCAAAGTTGACTGAAATGAAAGCAACCTCGGGTTTCTTATTTTGTGCTCTGAACTAGCCAATTGCTTTCAATTGTGCAGTCCATAATAAATGACTGACAGAAAAAACTATAGTTAATCAGATTACCTGCCTATTTTTTTCTTTCCAAAAATGAACAAGATAGGGCTCTCATTTGAAGGAAACGTCTCATAATACTTATTACCTTTCAAGCAGAACTTAGAATTTTTGAAAACTTGGATCTTTACAGGAGACTTGACAGCTTCTTCAATACTTAAAAGTTTTATTTTTATGAAACTAGATGTGTTTGCCATTGCTAAAATATTGTACAATGAAAAGTGTCAGGCAAATGTCATTTTTAAACTACAATGAAAATTGCCAAAATTAGTATCATCGTATAATTGTATCGATTTGTCTTATAGATGGTATTGTATCCTCCCAAAATATATGTTGTGAATCTTAATCCCTTTACTTTGGGGTAATGGGTTCTATGTTAACAGTCCATATTACAGGAGGGAGGATTTTAAACCAGCTCTTTTAAGCACAAAACAAACAGATTATGATGGAGTAGCAAACAGAAATTGGAGACAGATGCCATTCTACAGGAAGGTTACAAGCCCACAGAGAGAAAGCCTACCCCTATAACCACCACCTGGAGTTCGGATTTCTAGCCTTACTGTAAGAAAATCAATCTCTGTTTCTGAAATCCGCATTTGCTCTTTCCGCTAGATAGAACCAGATAGCAGTGTGCAAGTCACAACGGAGGATGAAAAATGTGTTGGCACATCCTCAGATTCTACATTGTAGCTAACTTTTTAGGAACTACCACTTGTGCTGTTTGGACGCACCACCAAAGATTTTGTGAAGACTTTTAAAAGACTTCTTTCCCAAAAAACATTTATGGGTTCATATTTTCTTCAAACATTCCAACCCAAATTGTAATAGATCGAATTAAAAAGCAATGTAAAAATCTAGGTTTTTTATGTCTTGTATTAAAGACTTTTGAAAACATGTAAATTGACACTTTGTAATTAAAATATATTTTTGAAAAGTACATTAAAATTAAAGAAGATTTCTTTATGTACTGGGTTTATTATTTTTCCTTGAAAAGTATGTTTACATTTTCTATTTCAATTTCTGATATAATAAATATTTATGGGAATAACCCACAGGAATGCAAACTTTTGAGGATCCTAAATAATAGTTAAACATGCAAAGGAATCCTTCAAGTGAAATGAGTGAGCATCACTGCCTCGAATCATAAAGTCCACAATGGAAAAGCCTATGTTGGTTCTTCCTTGCCAGCATTGCCCTAGCATGGTAAATGGAGTCTGTCAACATAAATCACTCAGGGTTCGGAAGCAGAACCATTGTTATGAGCTATATGACATTTGAGTAATGGTTTATTTGTCTATAAAATAGAATACTAAATCATTCTGATAGGCTATGAAAACGAAATTAAATAGATGAGCTTCCTTTGTAAAGTATAACATTCAGTATATAGGTAAATATATATTTAAGATACCTGACACAATAGAAATTTCACATAAATCACAAGTAAACTTTTACTATATTTCCAATATTTTCTGGGACATACTTAAATTATTTATGAAATTTAACCTAAGTTTAGCTGAAATTTTTATTTACTTCAATGTCCTGTGTTATTTACTGTCTTTGTTAACCCTATTATTTAACTATAGCCATATTAATGAAATCAACTTAATCATCAGGCTGATGCTTGACAATTGATATACATGTTTTCTTCTTGAACTCTCCATTTAATTGGTGGATCATACTTCTAGGACAAAGGCGTTATATTACTCCAGGTAGATTCTAGATACAAATCCAGGGAGACACATATGTCTGTAAGAAAGAGGTTTATCTACAAGGCAATTGAATACTGAGAAAACATTGGAGCCCAGTCCAATCCGGATCAATTCCATAAGTTTGATATTAGCCCATATGTCCAATACCAATCTATAAAGTCCTCTTCAGACTCAGGAAATGCATATAGTGATGCTAAACACAGGATAATCACTGGTTAGTGGGTTGGAAGTCTTGTGGATCCAGTGGTGGTATAAGTATCTCGTTGCTGACAGGGGTCTCTATGTGACTTCTCTGACTTCAGAGGTCTGATTGCCTCAGTGTAGGTTTATGTGGCTTCTCCAGCTCTCAGCACAGTGCCATGTGTCTTGTCACTAGAGTGTCTCTCAGGGTGTGAGCCCTGAAAGAGAGTCTCTCCTGCCTCCAAGGAGAGGAAATCCAGGAATTCCTAGATTTCTCAGATGAAAGCCAAGCCCACACAGGGGCCTCATTGGCTATGCTCTGATTGACAGATTAGACTCAACCCCTTCACTTTTAATCCCCTCAAGTCCGAGATCAACACCAGATTAGGCAGCTACCACAGCTGTGGAGGGAGTCTTGACTTGATTTCACAAGGAAAAGTGGTCATCGGATAGCTCAATGTCAGGCCAAGGCCAAGGACAGACATGCCTCCACCTTCCAACCTGCTTTCACAATTCTGTTTCTTCGCTGCTGCTTGACTGGCTCTGATAATCCATTGTAATAAAAGAAAAGGAAAGGAAAAACCATTCAAGTTTACTGCCTTCAAGTCAGCATTGACTCCTCGTGACTGGGAAGGTTTCGAAGACTGTAACAGTTGAGGACAGTAGAAAACGCAGTCATTCTCAGAGCAGCTGGTGGTTTGGAATTGCCCACCATGCTGATTGCAGCCCCATGTGTAACCACAACATCACCAGTGCTCTGAGACCATACTTATGATTATGACATTGATTAAGAAGATAGAAATTCAGGGTCCGAATGCCCTGGGCATGGTTCTTCTGCACAGATGCACCTCTTCTTAGTCATGCCTGCAGCCATGTGTCTCTGGTCCTTAGTCTTTTAGCCAGGGGATCTCTCCATCTCTCCTCTGCTCTGCTCTGACAACTGGTACAAAGCTCCCACTGTGCCGCCACTGAATGCTCACAGGACACTCAGTTCCCCAGAAGACTTCACTGTAAAGGGGCTTGGTTCTAGTCCCATGGGCCAGCAAGAAGACTTTCTCTAATGAAGTCTTGAGGGACACCCCACTTCAAAAGCAGACCTCCCTCTGAAGTCAGTCCTTCCGTTTTTGTTTCTCTGTGCACAAGAAGGCTGCCACGGTGGCTTGGGGTTTTACTGCTGCAACCATCTTGCTGCAGTCACAACCCTCTCTGTTGAGGAGGACCAGCATGCAGGGATCACAGGGCTGTGGGATGTGCTTCACTCCGCCTCTTCTTTCTTGATAGCAGGGAGATTTCCTCAATGTCCTGCTTTTAGGATGGCTCATTTTATAACCAATAAGGTGAAAAAATTGGCCAGTCCCAACATTAGAGTTCCAGATTTTTAAAATCACAGATAAACTCATTAACAATCACTCACAAAGGATTCGTATAAAGCTGTGAACACCTTACCCCCTTTTTCATAACTCCTTCCAAGACAAGGAGCAAACCTCCTCAATCTGCATGAGTGCACCCAGTCATTGATGGGATTTGCAAAAGGGATGGCTACAAGAGCTCTCCCCCGCAAATCGACAATGGATGTTTACTTGCAAATGATCCCAAATGGTTGATTTTTTTTTCTACATAAGACCTACATAAGAGGTAGAAACTGATTTGAAAACACAGACAGACTTTCCAATATACTGATGAGTTTCAAGTCTGTTCAATATCCCAGTGCTGGGGGACCCCTTATGAGTTTTCACATAGCTGAATCCAATCAGTGCAAAAAAAAGAGCCTTTGAGCTACAATCACTCAATAAGCAAGTAGAGAGTACCTAGTCACGTGGAGTGGTGGTGTCCAAACGGAAAAGGACATCTGCCCCAGCTGTTCTCAGACCTTGCTCCTCACACCGAGCACTGGCTGAGCAACAAGGCCAGGGCAGGGAAGAGCTGCCTGAAGGGACATCGTTGTGGGTGGCCACAGGAAGCAGTTTCCCTGGCTGCGTGGCTACCAGCTACCTGGTTCCAGTCTAGTGCTCTGTGCTATTTATGATCTCATTTTTTCTTGCAGTGATTGGTTGGATTTGAACAATTGTTTGCTTGCTTTAATTTTCAATCACTTGTAGAAGTTAAGAACCAACGAGGTAATGCAGACCAGTAATTAAAAACAAGTGGTGACTTCAATGGCTAACAGCACCGATTTTTAAATTATGGTAATTTAAAAGAAATTTTTGTCATTTTGTACCTAATTATTCTGAATCTATGCTGCAAAATCATTAGCTGTGAAATTATAAAATGGAATGAAGCATTTTCTTTTCCCTTTGGTAAACTTCAGTATATGGCACTGTCATTGTAAGTCATTTAGAAAGAAAGATAGAAGTAGTTTCCAAAAATGTCAAGATGGGTTGCAATTGTGAGAACTCTTATATAATGTATCAACAGTCTTAATTTTCCCTATTGGTTTTCAACTGAATCAGAAAGAGTGAGCTAATGTGCTGCTGACTGTCAGATACAAAAGGACATTTAACCCCTCGGTTAAGTAATCCAAAAATGATCTTACACAAGGGTCCTCCCTTACTCTGACAGGCTTAGGAAGAGGAGCACTGGGAAGCATTCTTAGCATGTCCTTCTCACGGAAATGATACTATTAACAGCACCTCAGACAAAAGGAGTCCTAGTTTCTTTGTAACTTGGCCAGGCAGATGGATAGATATTTAAGAGTTCCACTTTGTCCAAAATCTTCCTCATCTTTTTCTAAAGATGAGCCCTGGGGAATCATTTGTAATTTAAATTCTCCCCTTTTTTTAGCCTTGTGAATGCCATATGTACATAAATGCACTTCAATGTATGAAATCGATAACAAATGATGGACTATTTTCACTCGGCTCTAACTTTTAAAAAAAAATTAATCATTTTATTGGGGGCTCGTACATCATTTTTCACAATACATAGTTACATACACTGTGCCAAGCACCTTCACATGCCTGCTTTCGTTAACATTCTCCAAATATCTGCTTTTCCACGCAGGCCCTTTATATCAGCTTCTCTTCCTTCCCCCTACAGACTCCCCCCCAGTTCTCATTACTTTATAAATTATTATTGTTTTGTCATATCCTACATTGCCCGACATCTCCCCTGCCTGCCCCTCCTGATGTCCATCCTCCAGGTAGGAAGCAATGTGTAGATCCCCACAGTTGGCTCCCTCTCTCCAACCCACCTTCCCTCCACCCATCTGATAACTCCACTCTCAACACTGGCCCCAAGGGGTTCATCTGTATTTCCAGTTCTCATCTCTGCCAGTGTACCTCCTCCAGCCCAGCTGAATTTGCAAGGTAGAGTTGGAACCATGATAGTTGGGGGGAGGAATCCTTCAGGAACTAAAGAAAAGTTTTATGCTTCATCGCTACCTTACTGCACCTTTACTGGCCCATCTCCTCCCTGTAACTCTCCTGTAAGGGGGTGTCTAATTGTCCACAAGTGGTCCTTGGGTCCTCACTCTGCTCTCCCTCTCATTGATTTGATTCTTGTTCTTTGATGTTTGATATCTGCTTCCTTCAACCTCTCGTGATCACACAGATTAATGTGTTTCTTCCGTGTGGGCTTTGCTGCTTCTGTGCTAGATGACCACTTGTTCACCTTCAAGCCTTTAAGATCCCAGCTATCGTTTGGTGGCTGGGCACCGTCAGTTTCCTTCGCTCTGTCTGCCTTTACACCCTTTTGTCCTCTGCGATCATGTCGGGAGGGTGGGCACATAATGATATGATTTTTGTTCTTCGAAGGCTGATAACTGGTTTTTTCCACTCCTCATGGTCGCACAGGTTGGTTGCTCCATTTGGTCATCCTCAAGCCTTTTAAACCTTTTTATATCTTTTGATAGCCGGGTACCATCAGCTATCTTCCATCATCTAACTTTTAAAGCAAACACTTACCTTCTCAAGAAATGAATTGAGTTGTGAATCCTGATATTCCTTCACAGATTCTTCCTTTTCTGTGAGAAATACTTTGAAGGAGAAATAACGATACAAGTGGATCTATCTCTGTGTACTGTGCTTATTATCAAAGTGTGGTGTGCAAATGATAGAGAACATAGACCCTTCAGCCTACGAGCTCTAAAGTCTCAAGTTTCATGATTTGTATTTAGTTTGCATACATTGAGTAGTAGATAAGTCACAATCATCTAAAATGGAAAAGAAAATTAAGCACATCAGAAATATTGTAGCAAAAATATCCGAGCCAGACAGCTGAGCTTAGAAACAGATGTGTGAACTGTGAGAAGTAGACTTAGGTGTTAGTGCTTTGAAAATGGTGTCTGAGCCCAGCTTCCAGGAGCACCTGAAGTCTCTGTATCTCTTCCTCCCTCTGCAGGGGCTACTTAGCAAGGAGTCCACATGAAAAGATCACAACTCAGTGAAAAACAAAGTACCACTCTGCTAGAAACTTGGACAGCACCCAACTCTAGTGCAGCATTCTTTGTTTAAATATAGATTAGAGAGTAACACTGAGGTTTAAAAATTTGAGAACATGTCCTTTTCCTCTGATCTGAATCTAAGATGCTAGAGTTGGGCTAAAGAGATGTAATCTAAAGCAAAAGGATAAATTCCGTTAACATGAGTCTGATAACAACAGGGATGCAGAAAGAGAAGTGGTGTCAAGTGGCTGCTAACTTCTTAGGGACAATATCAGCACCTCTAGCAAAAATATGTTCCTGGGCCCTGAGGAGCCCATTGGGCAGTTCTTGCTTCCTTATGATATTTAGGCAATAAAAAAGTAGTACAGACAGTGTGGAGGAGAAAACAATAGGAATAATGGTTCTGGGAGGGACATGGGACATGGGACATGGGGAGATGGGGGAAAGGAGGTGGTGGTGTCCATCCCAGGGATAAGGGAACAACAGGTGACCCAAGATCAGTGGCAGGGTATGTGTAAAAGGCCTGATAGGTGGCCCGGTGGTGTAGTGGTTGTGTGCGGGACTGCGGCCCACAGGGCTGGCAGTTCAAATCCAGCAGCAGCTCTCCAGGAGCAAGGCTGGGCCTCCCACTCCCACCAGAGCAGTAATGCCCACAAAAAAAATTTTTTTTAAAAAAGGCCTCATAGGGATTGATCAGGAGTAATATAACAGGGAAATTAATGAAAATTAAATGGAGGATGTGCTTGATAGAGGAAAGTAGGAGGAAATAGAGAAGGGAACTGAGAGGCAATGGGCATCTACAGATGTCTACATACAGCATAAAATGAATATATTTATGTATCATCATGGGAAAATATATCTATATTTTACTATATATATAGTATATATATACTATATTAAGTATATATATACTTAAAGAGTTAGCATTAATGCACCAGATGGACATTGGACCTCCACTCAAGTACTTCATCAATGCAAGAAGACTTTGTTTCTATTAAATTGGCATTTCTTGATGCTCACCTTCCTGAAACAATCACTGAAGACAAATGTGTGCACAAGCAAAAGTGGTGAAGAAAGCTGGCAGTGCATGACTATCAAAGAGATAGTGTTTGGGGGCTTAAAGACTTGAAGGTAAAAAAGTGGCCATCTAGCTCAGAAGCAAAAAAGCCCACGTGGAAGAAGCACACCAGCCTGTGTGACCATGATGGGTCAATGGAATCAGTTAGCAGTCATTAAAGAACAAGAAGCATATCATTGCATGCCTACCTTCCTGATATGATCACTGAAGACAAAGCTGTGCATAAGCAAATGTGGTGAAGAAAGCTCATGGTCGTCAGCTATCAAAAGATATAGCATGTGGGATCTTAAAGGCTCGAAGATAAACAAGTGGTCATATAGCTTAGAACTTACAAATCCCACATGAAAGAAACACACCAGCCTGTGTGACCATGAGACGTCGAAGGGATCATGTATCAGCCATCAAAGAACTAAAAATTGTGTCATTGTAAATAAAGGGAAGTACAGATTGGGGCCCCAAAATCCACCTGCAGGTGAAGCAACATCCCCTTACAGAAGGATTGTGGGGAGGATTCAAGTCAGTTAGAGTACAGTGTAGCAAGGATGAAATATGCAATTTTCCTCTAGTTCTTAAATGCTTCCTCTCCCTCCCACTATCATGATCTGAATTCTACCTTCAAAATCCGGTTAGACCAAAGAATGTACACAGATAGGAAATAGAACCATGGGAGATCCAGGACAGATGATCCCTTTAGGACCAGCGGGAAAATTGAGGATGCCAGGAGGGTGGAGCAAAGATGGAGTAGAAAGGGGGAATTGATTAAAAGAACCTACATATAGCCTTCTCCCTGGGTTATGAACCACAGGGAAGTGGTCTAGGAGAGATATTGGACAGTGTACAATATGAGAAAATAATAATAATTTATCAATTATCAAGGGCCCATGGGGGAGGAAGTGTGGGGAGGAAGAGGAAAAAGGAAGAACTAATACCAGGGCCTTAAGTAGAATGAAAATGTTTTGAGAAGAATGATGGCAGCAAATGTACAAATGTGTTTTTCCTACAATGAATATATGTACAGATTGTGATAAGAGTTGTATGAGCCCCCAATAAAATAATTTTTAAAAAATCTAAGTAAGTTGACATATTAAATATTATTTTATTATTATTACTATTATTATTTTGGCATCACTGCTCTCCGGTGGTAGGAGTAGGAGGCCCAGCCCCACTGCTGGAATTCAACCTCCATCCCAGTGGGCCGCAGTCCCGTGCACAACCACTACGCACGCCACCGGGGCTTAGCCCATTTTATTATTATTATTATTATTATTATTATTATTATTATTATATTAATTTATTATATCTTACAAATTGTGATAACAGTTGTTTGAGCCCCTAATAAAATGATTTTTTTACAAAACCCAAAAGTGAGTCAACCATTCACCAGCCAGCTCATTGTGAACTTTAGCAGTTTCCTTTCAGCTTCTTGCTTCCTAGCAAATAAGAAGCCTACCTTTCCTGGGTGTAATTCTAATCTTCACTAATACACTCAGACTGGAATAACAAATGTAAAACGACACAACAGTGGGTACAACTAAGTTTTGTGTATACAAGGTGGGAGGGGGGAAAGGGAAAAAAGGGGTGCAAAAAGAGGTGTGCAGAGCAGAACTAAAAGAGTTTAGTCCCAAACCATCTCACTTGTACTTAATCTTCAAATTCAATTGTGTGCATATTTGTTTCTGTTTTTAATTCTCAATGGTAAGTTATATCACCTTCTTCATGGCTTGGTTATCAAGAACATAACTGAGGACCCTGTGCTAAAGGACGCTGTGGCTGCTGGGCTGCTTTTTGAGCTCTCCCCAGCCTCAAAATCAATTGTTGGAAACTACTAGCGACTCCATAGGCAAAAGATGAGGTTTTCTTCCATAGGTGAATGGATACATTGGATGCTGTAAGATATGGCAAACAAACAAATTAATAATAATAATAATATATTAAGAAGGGATCTTGGCTGAGGAGAGGGTGCAGGAGGAGAGGGAGATAAAAGGGAGCTGATACCCAAGAGTTCAAGAAGAAAGAAAATGTTTTGGAACTGATAGTGTCAGCAATAGTACAATTATGCTTGATCTAATTGAAGTGTGGATTGTTCTATTATCTGTAGAACTCCCAAGAAAATGATTTTCTCTTAAAAAAAATGAGTTGCAGTCTTGAAAGCTACAGGGGCAGTTCCATTTGTATTGTGGGGTTCTTTTGAATCAGAATTGATTCAGTGCCTATGAGGAGTTTTACTTTGTTTTTGTTTGCTTGTCTATGTTTTCGTGTGTATGTGTGTGAGGAATGAGGTTCAAATTGTTTTTTGAAGGCAGTGGTTATAACTTTAGTGTTAAAAGAAAGTTCTGTCCAAGTAAGCCTTTTATTTTCTACTGGATGGTGTAATTGAAATAGTATTGAATTAATAGAGGTAATTCCCTAAAAGAGTATATTTGGTGCCCTTTTGGCAAATGACCACTTGTCTCTTCTTTCTGACTTGAGGACATAAAGAGTACTTGACACACTTGTCACTGATCCAATGAGGGACGCTTCTTCAAGTCCATGGTACATCCGGAAAGGAATGTCAGTAGCCATATTAATCATTACCTTTAGCATCTTCAAAAGCCAGAGATTGAAAAAGACATTACTCCAAAAATTCTATACCTTTTAAGTGTTCACTGGATCAACAAGCCACAAATGGTCTTAAACTGTTGCAGACTTGACTATTAGCAGTATGTACTATTTAATTTTTATATTCCCCCAATTTTTATATACCCTTAGTCATTAGCAATTATAAGTAGCAGGTGATTTCCACATAATGTTTTTCATCATCAAAAATATATATGGAAAATATATATGTTATATACATATAAAGAGATGCCCCTTTACCTTTTCCATTGAAGCTGGCTCATAGTGACACTATGAGGCCGAGCAGAATTGTCCTATAGCCTCTCAAAGATATACATCATTCCAGGTGCAGAATGCCACATTTTTCTTCCACAGAGTCACTGCTGGATTTGACCCCACAACCTTGAGGTTAGACATCAAGTTATTGTACCATCAAAGCATATAAAAATTAAGAATGATTTGTGGCTGCCTTTTATCTAAAATGAAAATAGAAACTGAAGACAAAAGAATAGATAAATGTGGACTATTTCTTCCTTGGCTCGTGAATCAATTTAAAGTTGATCTGGAATTATTTCTACGAAGCATCTTAAAATAAGTAGGCCATGACTTTTGTGACTTCTCTTTTGAGGAATCCTGTGGCACAGTGTTTAAAAAACCCCAGCTGATAACTGAAAGGTCAATGGTTCAAACCCTTGTGCGCTAATTGTTTCCGTTCAGATGGACAGCCTTGGCAACCCTAGGGACGATTCCACTGAGGTCAGTAAGGCTATGTTCTCAGTATTGACGGCACAGCGCGAGGCTTGTTTTGGTTTGGGGAAGCTCAGTTTCTATTTTATGCCTGTATTAAATTTGGTATGCACAGTCATATCAGAGCTATGCTCCTCAGAATGCAGTTAAATTCAGAGTCACAAATTCATTTTAGATCCCTCCCTCAACCTAAAATCTGTTTTCAGCAAACCTGCAGTGTTTTCAATGCTAAACACAGTATGGCTTATTATGGTGAAAGTTGCTCAATTGCACAGATGGCCTCTGGTGGGGTGAGAGGGCTCAGTCTTTACATTTATGTTGTGATCATGTTTATAAAGTTTTAAATTTTCTAACGCCACATCAAGTAACTCCTTTTTTAACTCTGGATTTTCAAATCTAAAATAGAGTGGAACACTAAGAAGTATTAAGCAGTGATAGCAATATATAGACCCATAGTACTTGCAAGATTATTTTCTTATTAAAAATCACTTTTAGTTGCTTTTTAAAAGAAGTTATACATGTAAGAAAGATTTAATTATACATCTATAATGTGTTACAATTTAGGCTAAATCTTTTTCCCATGTGGTTTTTCTCCTCATTGATTTGCTCCCATCATTCTAATTATATTTACTTCTACTATTGTCCTCTCTTGAAATAACTGGATCTAATGCTATTTTAATTTTTTCAATGTTACTTAAAGATTTTTTTTCCCAGTCACTGATATAGTATGGTTTATCTAACTCTACTTAATCTTAGCCAAAAGGTCAAGAAGCAATAGTTTATCTAACTCTAATCATGCTTCTTAGACTGAGACATTTCTAGATTTATGAAGTATCATATGCATTAAAAGCACATTACTATCTGTTGCGGTGTGCCCATTAGTTTGCACATTTATGGACATTGAGGGGCAGAGACTAACTCAGAACTTTCTTCAGAACTAGATTATGTAGTCATGCATTTCACAGAACTCAATTTTAGTTTTCAAAACTGAATAATGTCAACATTGTAAATATCTTAATTTCTTAAACTGCCTTTCCTCTTTCTCAAGCTTAAAATAATTTCTGTTTTTTTTTAAAGTCAAACTTTTTGAAGGGCAATTTACATACAGTATCATTCAGCCTTTTAAGAGTGTTTTAATAAGACTTTTAAGAATCACATATACTCATGTAACTGCATTACTATCAAGATATAGTCAAGTTCCAAACCCCTCAAAATCCCTTTGTGCAATGTGGTAGTCATCTTTTCCCGCACCCCCAACCTCTGTCAACCAAGGTTCTCTTTTCTGTGTCTGTCCCTTTTGTAGCATATCATGTAATGAAATCATTATCAAGCATCAAAATTAAAAAGAAGCCTGGATTCTTTATCTTGTAAAATGCCTTTGATATCTAGCCACATCACTGGCTGTAGGAGAAGTCTGATCTTCTTTCTTCCAGAGCACGACTCCATTTTATGAATGTACCCAAGTTTGACTGTTTCCTCACACCTGGAAGTTATGTAGGTCGTTTTTTGTTAATTATATTGTGACATTTGCTGCTGTAAGAATTTGTATACAGGATTTTTTAGGGATATATGTTATTTATCTTAAGTGAATAGCTGGGTGGAAGGTTGTAAGGTATGGATTAATTCCTATTCTCTGGGACAGTCCTAAACTTTCTACCTGTAAAGGTGCTTCTGTTTGGAAATCAGTGTTTTCTTCTGGTTGATTAAGTGTGTTACACCAGATGCGGTGCATGGTCCAAACTCTAACCACTTCCAAGAGGGGCCATAGACAATGAGAATAGCAGCAGAGGCATATGCCTGGGGAATATAGAGATGAAGGAACACCAAGGAATGTAAAGGAACTGCCAGGGACTCCTGCATCACCTCCTAGAGCTAATGTTTTGCTTTGTACTCCTAACTTCCAAAATTGTAAGACAATAAATTCCCATTCTTGAAAATCCATCCATTTGGTAGGTTTTGTAATGAAACTCAAGACTCAAACTCACTGCCGTCATTGTGTTGATGCCAACATAGTGACTCTACAGGGCAGGGTGGAAGGGCCCCTTGGAGTTTCTGAGGCTGTAGTTCTTCAAGCTGCTGACTTTGGAGTTAGTAGTCCAGCACTTAATCACTATGCTACCAGGGCTCCTCGATAATTATGACAGTAGCTTTCCTTTTTCTTCATAAGAAAAATCTCAGAGGTAGATGTTTGCTTGCAAGGATTTAGGGCTCCATCAAGTGCAGGTTGATCTCTGCATTTCCTTGTCCTGTCTTCAACAGTAGTAAGACTGTCACTACAGCCCAGGGCAAGCAATAGAGAGGGGAGAAAGAGAGAAACTTGCCCAGAAATCGGTCATCTGTTTCCAAATGAAGTCTGGTTGAATAGAACTGGGATGCACACCAAGTCAATACTGGGAGGGGGAAGATGAAAAAGGGTTTGAGTGCATTTACCTACAATATCTGCCTCACTCCGGTTTTAAGTAGCTTCACCATATGAAAGGCAAAAATTTGTTCTACAAGATCAGCAGATAGAACATTCAAAATCTGGTTTTGAATGAAAGACTAATTTTCAAAATGGCCGACAGCTAAGCAACTAAAGTGTAGAGCATTGCTTCAATTGCAATGTATTCTCTGATGCTTTGTTGAGTCATTTCTGGCTTTTGGCAACCATACCACACAGAGCAGAATTGTCCCAAGACTGTTCCAGCATTTTTATGGAAGTGGATTACCACATCTTTCTATTGTAGAGGTGCTGGTGGATTTCAGCTGATGACCTTTTGGTTAGCAGATGAGTGCTTTACCACTGCACCCCCAGACCTTCAGCTATGGTAACTTAGATGCAAGTAAAATAGTAATAATAAAATAGCAACTATTATGAGAATATAGGAAAGATGCTATTATCGTTTTTGAGGCTACCTGCTTTATCATCTGTGACTCTCTTTTTGAAGATGGTCTTTCTTGAAGTTGAAAACTGAACTGCACAAATATCACCTGACTTGCTTGCAGTCATGTAGAGAGATTCTGGACCAGAAACCTGTCACAGAGATGTCTCATCCAGTATATTCTTAGTTACATAGTGCTACAGCAACAGAAATACCACAAGTGGGTGGTTTTAAGGACAGAAATTTAGTTTCTCAGAATTCTGAAGGCCGAGTGTCCAAATTCACCACTTGTCTGTCCGCAAGTCATCCAGTGGTGGAGTGTACACTGCTGGAAGCAATGTCCCTGGCTTTTCAAATGTCAACAGGGTCACCCAAAGTGAATGGAAGTCAGTGGAGCTCCCAGACTTAGAAGTCTCTGAAGAAGGAATCAACTGCCAAGGCAGCACCACTGAAAACCTTATGGAAACATTATCAAAACCTCATGAATGGAAGCACAACATTGACTGAAATAGTGCCAAAGGATGGGTCTCTCAGATCAAAAGACACTTCAAATAGAACTGATGAGGACCTGGTTTTTTTTTGAAGAAGAGTCAACCATGGTGACATGAATGGGGTGATTGAAGTGAAGTCTATGGGAGGGATGCTCTAGGGGCTTGTTATGTTGATGGTGCCACATGTAAGGTGAGAAGGCGCTGCTTCAAAGTCTACCAATAATCCTAGCTTGAAATGTAGCAAGTATGCATCTGGGAAAATTGGAAGTTGTCAAAATGAAATGGAATTCATAAAGATCAATGTTGTAGGCACTGGTAAGCTGAAGGGAACCTGCATTGTTCATAAAAATCACATTTTGAGTCATAAAAATCACATGATTTATTCAGCTGGGAATGGCACTGTATCACTGTCAAAAAGAATGTCAAGATATAGCTGCAATCTTGAAAGATTCTATAGGCCAAATATTGAATGATGCAGCATCAAAAGAAGATGGAAAAATATAGAGAGTTGCTGTGCCAAAAAGCTAATTAACATTCAGCCATTTAAGTAAGTAGCATATGAACAAGAACTGAAGGAATTTCAAGCTGCACTGAAAGCAAATAACCAAATCAAGGACTCAAGAACGCTCAGAATATCAATTGAAATGTTCAATAACTTGAAAAAATTCTGGAAGTATTTACTCATTTGTACCAGAAAATTCCGAGAGATCCATATTTGTACCCAATCCAAAGAAAGGTGACCCAACAAAATGTTCCAGTTCCAGAAAAATAACATTGATATCACAAGCAAGTAACATTTTGCTGAAGATCATCCCAAACCAGTTGCAGCTGCCAGGGAGCTGCCAGAGGTGCAGGCCCGATTTAGAAAAGGATGTGGACAAGGGATATCATTGGTGATGTCAGATGGATCTTGGCTCATGGCACAGACTCTCAGAAAGGTGCTGTATTTTATTGACTATGCTCAAATGTTCAACTCTGTAAATCATAATAGTGGATCGCCTTGAGAGAAAATGGGAATTCCATAACACTTCATTTTGCACATGCAGAGCAGCTACATGGAATAGCAGTAGGGACAGAAACAAGAAAATACTGCATAGTTTAAAATCAGAAAAGGTGTGTGCTAGGCTTATATCTTCTCATCATGCATATTCAGTCTGTATGCTGTGGAAATAACCTGAGAATCAGGATTATATAAAGAAGAATGCAGCATCAGGATTTGAAGAAGTCTTGAGAGCTTGTAATATGCAGGCGACACAAACTGGCTTGCTGAAAGTGAGGAGAACTTGAATGCTTGCTGGTGAAGTTCAAGGACTTCAGCCTTCAGTCTGGATTAGGAATCAGTGTAAAGAAGGCCAAAATCTTCACAATCGAATTAACAGGTAGGTAAAATTATCACAGATGGAGCAAAGGTAGAAATTTTCAAGGATTTTGCCTTGCTTGGATCCACAATCAATGCTCCTGAGATCAGCAGTCAAGAAATCAAAGGACTTGTTTTATTGACCTAATTCATGGTATCTTCAATTGCTTCATGTGCATGTAAAAGTTGTGCATTGAATAAGAAAAACTGAAGAATAAGCAATGCATTTAATTATGGTGCTATGTTGAAAGTAATATTGACTGCCAAAAGAACAAGCATCTGTCTTGACAAAAATACAACCAAAATGACCCTTGGAAACAAAGATGGTGAGACTTCTTCTCACAAACTTTGGACATGTTATCAGGATAGAACAGGCACTGGAGTAGGGCATCGTGCATGGTGAAGTGGAGAAGCAGGAAAACCTGAAAGACCTTTGAAGAGCTTCAGTTGACACAGTGGGGCTCCCAAGATGTGCTTAAACATAACACCAATTCTGAGGATGGTGCAGGACCGGTGGTATTTTGTTCTCTCTTATATAGGGTCATTACGAGCTGCAAGCAACCACAACCAACCAACTTCTTCAGTCTAAAATTGGTCAAATACAGCCAAGATACATTTTTTTCTATTAATTACTCATGATTGGAATGGAAAAATTAGAAACAAAGGAGACAGCAATGGAAAAGTTTACCTCAGTTATAGAAATGATGGTTACAGAATAAACACCTTGAGAAACAGTGTTTTTAAGGAATTTACCAAGTTGTTATCAGTACCAACAAGAACCAGGAATGGAGGATGTCCTCTGAACAGTAAACCTCCTAGATTCAGAAAGCAGCTGTGCATCAGAGAAACATCTGCTGGACCAGGAGGCAGGACATGAAGCAAAGTGGTGTACTTCCCAGCCCATGGAGCCAGTCAAGCTGAGCACTTTTGGGTGGCACACTGGTTTGTCAAGTAGAGTGCCCCTGGACGTTTAATTAGTGGACATGACAGGGTGAGGTGGGGAGATTGAATGGACTTTGCTGACTGATGGAAGTGGGACTCAATGTCTTTATGTTATAGCTTACTCCTGTGGGGTACCTCTGGGCACTTGATTCAGGTAGCTGTGTTTACTGACCAGTAGAGCTTAAGGTGAAAGCCTTCAGATTGAGCCTTATGGTGCAGTAACATTTCCTATTGGGCATGAAAGAATTTTGAAACATGTCCTGAAGAACAGCTTTATCCTGAGCATTTGTCACTTTCAGTACAACCTGGTAAGTTTCTGTAAAAGCCCTAGAATCATCAGTATCAATATGCTATAAACAATGTATCTGTGAGTTGTGTGTCACCATTTCAAAGAATATTTGTACCAAGATTTTAAAGTACCAAATTCTATTTAAGAAAACAAAATATTCCTCGGATTGTCAAGACATGTTTAGTCATTAGTGTTCATTGGGTCAAATCGTTAAAAAGATAATAAAGAAATTAAAAGACCCTGAAATTTTCTCTTGAATGTAGAATTATTAAACTGAATAGGACAATTGGCGAACACAGAAAATTCCAATGGGCAGTTCAAGAAGACAAAGTATTATAACAAAGTGCACAAAACCTAGAAGTAAAAAACCAAAACAGAAGAATAAACTCAGAACTTTTTTGTTGAAAAAGAACCAAGGAAAAAGATCCCAGCCTTGAGTTGCACTATTGAAGGATTCTTTGGGGAAAATATTGAATAATGCAGAAGCATCAAAAAGAAAATGAAAAGATATACAGAGTCATGGTAGCAAAAAGAGTTCGTTGTCATCCATTCATTATAAGAAGTAGTATACATGAACAAGAAGAGATAGTATTGAGAGAACAAGTCCAAAATGCACTAAAGACATAGCAAAAACAAAATTGATGAAATATCAATTGAAATCTGTTAACAAACAAAAGCACTTACTAGTCTATGCCAGGATCCTTGAAAGACAACTCCCTGGCCAAAGGGCTGGAAGAGAGCCACATTTGTAGAAATGAAATATTCCAAAGGAAGATGGTCCAACACCATGCAGAGAATATTGAACAGCACTGTTCATGTCACATATATGTAAAAGTTTGGGAAAGCTAGTTAAAAGTGTGTGCAGCAGCACATCGACAGAGAGGTGCAATAAGGGAGAGGAGAAGAGAATGTGGAATGAGAGATTGCATTGCTGATGTCCAAAAGGTCTTCACTGAAAGCAGAGAATATTAGAAAGAAATTTACTTGTGTTTTATTGACTGTGCAAAGATTTTTTTACTCTGTGGAACATAACAAGCTGTGGATAGCATTGAGATGAAATAAATTCTAAAACACTTAATCATGTTCATAAGGAACCTGAACATAGACAAAGAAGCATCATTAGATGGAAGATTATAATGATTTAACATCTACAGAGGTGTTTGTCCAGGTGGTATGCTTTCATCATACTCTTTCAATCCGTATCGTGAGCAGAAGATGTGAGAAGCTGGACTATTTGAAGAATGTTACATGGGACGAAAGGGAAGCTTATGAAAAACCGATGCAATGCAA